>JAAAKE020020438.1:0-10401 GCA_010014785.2 Anisolabis maritima | reverse complement strand
TTTTTTATTTAGTTTTGTTTTGACTGGGCATGTTTGGTGCTGCCGGGGATTCGAACCCACATCCCTTAACCTTGAAGATAATTTATTTTAATTAACGCGTGCACCGGGTCTAAATACAATTGGGACTTTAAGTGTATTGGTATTGGCTTTAATACATTTCATCTGTGTAAATAACTCATTTTTTGAAAACTTGAAACGTTTGAGAAATTTGAAAAATAATGAAATTATCGTATTTGGAATATAGGCCTATATTTATTTTTATAAAGAGATAAATAGAATATTTTTAGCTCTCCTACTCCGAAAAACTATATAAATAAATAATTAAATATTTTCATGTTCCGATATTTTGAAGGAATAAAAAATTTGTGTGTGTGTTATGTAGCTTTCTAAAAGAGAAAAATATCTTTATATTTTAAGACAAATTTAATTCTTTATTTTTGGAATGTGTTTTTTTTTTTTGTAAGTTGTTTCTTTTTGATGATTGGTCCATTCTATGGAATACAAGCATATTGATTGGCGCTATTCGTCCACCCCCTCCTCCTCCCTTCCATTTCTCCCATCCCCCAACCCACCAAACTGCCTTCTCGTCTCAAAAAAAAAAAAAAAAAAAAAAAAAAAACTGAGCAGAAACTAAAGGATCAATAGCCGGAGGTTTCGGGACCACTTGCGGTGGATGCCCTTCCCGTGGGATTTGCACCTCCCCCCTTCCCAATTCCATCCCATCGCCCATTCTCCATCTCCCGATCGCATTCCGAGCAGATCGATCGAGGAGGCATACAGCGAAGCCGATCACTCCGAGGAGGACAGGAGGACAGACAGACAGACGGGGCACACACCAATCTCGGTCGGCACTCCTCTTCCTATTCCACTTCCTCTTCCTGTTCCTCTTCCTCCACTCTCTTGATTGGCGCTCAATTGCCATTCAAACTCATTTCGATGTCGATTTGCATCGATTGCCTGAACCGCCAGATGCCTCCCACCCAACCCCACTATTATTATTTATCATACCTATTATTTTTGAGGTATGAAACTATCAAAGTCTACCGAAATCATTTTTGTTTTATTGTTATTATTAATGTGTAATAATTGTGACATAATACCAAAATAATAAAAATATATAACTTATTTATTAACTGATATATTGAAACAAAAAAATAATTGGGTACAACCGAGAATTGTACCGCAGATTACCGGGCGAGTAATTAGTCTCGCTTCACATTCGAAAGGTCCTGAGTGACAAAAATTTATTTACATTATAATAGCGACCATTAATTCAAATAAATAAAAACGGAGTCAGATGCCGAAAAAGACTTTAACAAACCGGTTATTAGAATACTACACAAATCAGAAATATGAGATTAAGTTTGAATGGTATTATTTGCCAGGAAAGAGAGAGATCGCGGTGTACCCAATTTTTTCGCTACAGTGTATCAATTAATAAATGGTGGTTTTATGCTTATATTATTTATCTAATACTATTAATTGTATTTACATAATACTGAGCAGACGATTAGTCGAGGAGATAAAGCAGATAAGCATATAATCCTGAGTTGAAAGCAACTCGCGTTCAAATCCACCGTAAGGTAAAAATTTATCCAACTTTATAAGTGATGCCTCTTCCTGTGGAAGAAAACGCGAACCCATAAAAGTTACTTCCTAGAGTAATCACATCGTCACTGTCACAAATGACTGAAGAGGAAGAATTTATATAATAGAATACTAAATTACTCAGGGGCTCACATCTGGTGAGTACGTGGATGGCAACCACGAGTTACCCGAGCCAAGACTGACATTTCTTCTAGTTCATTTAGGTCAGTCTTTTCTTATCCCTAAAGCTCTTAATAATTTGAGTTCATTTCTGTCTTCAGTTAAGCTCTCGATCATTTACTCACAAAAATAACATGATTTCATTATTAAACATTTTATTGGATTTGCAATCACGTCACTATTATATTGAAAAAAAAGTCCGGCTGTAAGGTTTCTGTTTTGCCTGAAAGACAGTCAGGTTGGAGAAGAAGCGAGAAGAAATAACTTGATTTTTTACCTATCTGATCTTTATTATTAACTCGCGTCGACATTTCCGTCGCATCTTCTGACCTTCATCAGGACCCGGACAAATGGAAGAGATGCCTATCGCTTCCTCATCTCCTTCAGGATCCTATTCATTCGTACTCTTTCCAAGAAATAGACTGTGTGATATATGTATCAATATACCCAATGACTGAACAAAGGCTAAATAGCAAAATAGCAAGTTTTTTTCTTCTGCCCTTCATTCCAACCAGCCATCCGAAACAACCCCAAAAATTATATTTTTCTGTAATATGCTTTGACGATAATCAAATCATGATAGAGGACTTTCAAAATATCCAACTCAACTCAACGCAGGCTCAAATACAAGCAAGAGCAAAAATATCTTGAAAAATAGAAAAGTTACCTTTGAGTATTGTTTATAAATTATAAGAAAGCAAAAAGGGACACCCATTTATATTCCCGAGAGCACTAAAAGTCCTAGTAGTGTCGGGATGTCGTTCCGATCAAAAGAGGGCCATTACTCATTCGCCACACCCCCCTATGGAGGTATTAACATATAGTTGCACTTTTTATATTTTTAGTGGAGCCTCTTTTTCTGGGTCACCCTACTAACCATAGAACCGCCGAGACTTAATAGAGTAATAAAAACCTGATTTAGGACCAAATAATAATAAATGGAATAAATATTGAGAGAGCTTTTAACTTTACAACTCTTTTATACAACAAAAATAAACAAATAATATTTTCAATTTATTAACTGTTAATGGACAACAATATTTATTCTATATGGGATATTTCTATTTCCGAGACTGTAGACCATTAAATTCACCTACTAATTAATTAACTTCATCGATTAGAGTTGAGCTAACTTTATTATATTGGACTTTAATCAACTTTTGACAAAATCAGTGGGCTTTTATATTAAATCTAAAGAGAACTAACTGTGAGCCAGACTAATTAATTAAAATTTTTTTATCAACTTTTGGAAACAGTTGGACTACCAGAAGTGTGTAATAACAAGGGAGCACAAAAAAGTATTTCCATGATTTTATTAGATATCTCATAAAATGAAATTTAATTGGAAATTTTGAAAAACGATTTTTACGACTTTTTTTTAAATATCAGAAATTACTTTCTAAAAATGCAACTTTTTTTAAAGAGATTTTTAAAAATTATATTTATATAAGATATTCTTCTGATATAAATATATTCAACTCATATAGTTGATGCTGGATGTAAGTGTAGATGAGGGAACCAGGAAATATTTCCCCTACACCGAAATATATGCAAAGTGGAGCTAAATTGAGCTGGTTTCTCATCTCGTCCAAATGTTTAAACCAAAACCTTTTACAAGAATATGCCATTTTAACGAAATATGTGAAAATTCAAAATGGAAGCTCTTTTTATTGTGAAACGTGTCATTTCATTTTATTTGCTTTCACAAAATCTTTAAAATTGATAAACGACTTTTTAGAGAATTTTTTTGTTGAAAACAAGAAATAAGAGACTTTTTGTGCTCTTTTGTAATAATCTCATTAAAAAACAAATTGATTATATTTTTACTTTTTATATAAATAGTTTAAATTGGCCTTTTTTAATACGAGAAGATAAAATAATTTTTTATTTCTTTTAGTCAGTCATTTTCACAACGTATTTATCTCAGAATTTTTTTTAAGAAAAGAGATTAAATAATTAAAAGGCGGTTTATTTAGAATTAATGGCTGCTGCCTTCCTGCATCTTTGACATTAAAATTCTAATTTTAATTTCATAAAGCCGTTAAATGAATTGCAACCGAAAAAGAAACGTGGGAGGAGTTCAAAGGAAATTTCTAAGCCAGTAGCAAAATAGGAAAAGAGAAGAAAAGAACAAAATATTCCTCATTGTAAAAGTATTATTTCAATTAGCTTATTAGAAAAATAGGATTTAAATTTAACTTAAATTATTTTAGTATCATAGGATGGTCAACGACTTTAAGAGAAAGAAAAAACACATATGGTGCAGGAAAAAATATTGAAATATCTACTTCTAAAAAAAAGGTTAGATATATTTTGCAGGAAAAAGTCTATACAGAGGGCACAAAACAAAAATAAATTGGAGAGATTTTTTAAATTTTGTTTTACATGTGAATTTTATGAAAATTTTTAGAAATATTTTAAAAATAAAAATCCATCCTTTATTACACTATATAACAATAATATTTAATATTTGTCATTTACAATATTCACATTCACATTGTTCATGCCGACTTTTTTGGAAGTAGCACATTTGATGCTTTGTCTCATGGATCTGCAGATGAGTGATAAGCACATCTTCCTTTAAACCGTGTCCTAATGCGACCGAAACGTCGACACGGTCGAAAGGGAGAGAAACCAAGCGTTTGTTTCTTTTTCACGCCTTTATTCAAACCTGGTTCCACCCATGGTAACAACAACTACTTAAATCATGCAGTCGGTCATCTCCATTTTCATTAAAATATTTTTTTTCTTCATTTCTTATCTTCTTATAAATACTGCAGGCTTATCAGCTAGAGTGATTTAATACTAGCGCACAACTATCTCTTACCTTGATTAAATTGTATATTTATTAAAATATTATAATCCGAAAATGTTTGGCATGACAGGCTACTGATTGGCTAGGGGGTGTCGGGTGATGATCATAGGCTTCGAGTAAAGTTTGAAAAGGAGGAGGTTATGTTTACTAATCAATAAAAAAAAAGGAAAAATATATATCGGAGATATAGTAGTTTTATATATAAATATTCAATTCAATTAAATTCAAAAAATAAATAAACAAAGAATAACAAGCACTGAAAGATAGGCAACCAGGTGAATTTTTTCTATATTTATGTAGAAAATTGGAAAACTGATTAAAAGATTGGAAAGAAAAAAATCTTGTAAATAACAATAATTAGCTCTGTTACTTAGAGCAGAAGTAGAAGTCTCTTCACGTTCCATGTATTATAAAAAATATTATAAAAAGTATTATAATATTATTACTATATAAAAATATTCAAATGAAAATAATAATAAATAAATAATTAATTAAGATGAAACTTAATTCGGAATAAACAGAATGTCTGATCTTTGGTACGAGAAGCGAGACCTCTACCTCTGCACCAACGGTCAGGACCTAATGTGAGATTTAAATATTGTATATAAATTAAAATTATTTTTTATTGATTAAATTATAGACTAAAAAATATTTTTTTAAAAATATTTTTTATCTCTAACTTTTTAAAATCACCATATAAATAAAGTAACACAAATAAAATACATCTTAAAAATTATTAATGATAACTCCTATGCTAGTATTTGTTTCCAAATGGTCGGCAAAGTTGACGGCTCGGCTTAGTCCTATCGACTTGTTTTAATTTTTTTAATTAATAATATAAATTAGTTAGCAAATAGATCTCTATTCTTAAGGCCCTCTGTTTAAAAAATGAAATTCATATTTAGTTAGAATATAATGAAAAGATAAGCTGATTAGTTTTTGGGGTGAATCGCCTTAATATAATTAGTACTTTTGAAGGATATTATATCAAAACGAAAGCTACTCATACGATTCGCTCTAAAATACATAATTATTAAGCTCTGGCGGTAATCCTTTTAATATTAAGAGCACTTTATTACTTAAAATTTATTATTCTAAATTAAGACAATCTAACAAATTTTGCTGGTCGTATTTTTAACATATCTTTTATAAAAGATTTAATTTAATTTTCATATAAAGAAAGATATCTTAAATTTTTTAAAGAAATTTGAGGATTTATCTGACAAGGGAATATTACTAGCTTAGTACAATAATTGTTTAAATTGTTAGCTAGTTACTTTAAATATGATTGGTTAAAATTTTGCAATTAAGGAATTAGAATAAAGTAGACAAAACAGGTAGGTAAAGGAAAGTACAAGATTATCTGACTCTATGTCACTCAGAATTAATTATATTGTATATGATTGGTACCTGGCACCAACTAAAACTATCGTAAATATATCATTTCAATTGAAGATATTTCTGTAATTTTTGCAATGTATTTCTCATACATGCGTAATTGGACAAAACAGGGTACCTGTTTTCATTTTATTAGGCCTAATTAAAAGCATACATATGCCTTTTTTTTAAATTTACAATACTGATATAATAGTAACAGAGAAAAAATATATTTAATGTTAATATTTCCAAAGATGAAAAATATTAATTAATCCTACTGTCTGTTATCACTTGTTTCAATTCGGGCAGTTTTTTAATATTTGTAATATTGTTAATATATATTCTAATTGTAAATACAGTATAATATTATCTATCCTGTGTATTGGTATTGTATCTTCTAAGTTCTATACAAGATACATGCTATTTAAATGCGTACGCTGTTTAGATATTTAAAAAAAAAATTATCTTTTATATTTAACTAAATCGCAATTTTAGATATATGCACATTGTAAATGGTTAATTGCCTAACGTGATAAAAGTAACAAAATCATTTTCAGTCATTTATAAGTCTCTAAATCTTTGGTGTCTGTTTGTCCAACTTCCCCTACGTTATTGTTTTTATAAAAAAATAAAATATTATCCAGTAAAATATTTCATTAGATTACGTTTCAGTCCTATAAATAGCTCATTCTATTTTCATAGAAAGTCGTAATCATTTTTTTAAGGTTTTTTTGGCATTTAGGCTTAGTCTATATTTATTTATATTAATATAATATAAATAAATTTTTATAGCGCAGGACGGGAAGCGAACCAATGACTTTTGGTACATGAAGCGAGCCCTCTGCGTTAAGGGAGAGGGCAAGTCATAATCAGTGAGTTTATTTTTAATGCCCTCATGGCTCAAACCTGTATAGCGATTATGAGTTAACCTAGCTATGACTGAAATATCTCCTCTACTTTTCTTTTGTTCATTTCATTTGACGTCAGCAAGGGAATAACATTTTATATGGAAAATTTCTGTGCTTTTTTGTCTTATTTTATTTTAGGAATTATCCAGGCAGTAAATAAATTTTTTTTCTTATTTAATTAAAAATCATTTTGTCGTCGTTCTTATTTCTTATGGATATTTTTAAAACTTATTTTATGCCATTATTAAATTATATTTTCCTCTTTTCTGCCTTCTTGAGTTCCAAGTCAGAGAAGAAGGAAAACATCTTTATTATTCTGATCTTGGGACACTTGATCTCTCTCTCTCTCTCTCTCTCTCTCTTTCCTTTCAAATCTTTGAATCAATATTGACTTATAAAAAATAAGTTCGGGAAAAAATTCTTCGGATTCATACTTATAAATTGTTTATTACATCTTAGAAACTTTTTATTTATTTATATAATAAATTTAAATTTCACGTGTTAAGCGTTAAATAAGAAATATATATTTGAAAGGTCTTGAAAGGGTTTTTCTTGCCTATATATGAAATAATATAGTTTAAGATTTAAAAAAAAAATGCCCTGTCGCTTGGTGAAAAAGAGGTCTCGCTTTACGTACCAAAGGTCGCGTCCGACATGAGCGACAATTAATATAAATAATATAATTAATATAAATAAATTAACTAATGTTCACAAATGCTGAAGACTTAAATAAAAAGAAAAAAAAATTTTCGAGATGTATTTGAGTTTGGTCTGGCATTATCGGAAGAGATTATCTCATAAAAAATTTTTATCTTAAACAATCCATTGGCTGGTACGTTAAAGCCTATAGAGTGAAAATCACCAACAATTTCAAAGTTCTCTCAGTTCAATATGTCATATATATATATAAGATTGAGGAAGTATTAATCATTAAAAAATCGATCTCCGCCTGAAAGATAGGCAACCGATACAAAGAAATGTTTCTTTTGTTATCTGAGACTAAAGGAGAAAATCTTTCAAGCAAAAGAAGCTTTTCCACCAAAATTAAAACTGGTGTGTGGTCATCTCACAAAGAATATTATCGGTCTGACAAATTTGAAAGGATCTTTAAGAAAATTATATATTTGAATCGGTGATTATTCAAAGGAACTTAATCCATATTTTGTCTTTTCTCATTTGATGATCGTTTCCTTTTTTCACCTGTAGCGACGGTTTCGTGAAGAAAGGAACTTAGGAATTTGTTATAAATTTTTTTGTGAAGATTTTTAAGGTTATATATATATACTATGCTATCAAAAATAAGACAATTTCTATTGTTTCATCTTAATTAATAGGCGAGTACCAAAATCATTAAATTTCGTACTGTTTCAAATGTTATGAAATATACTATATATTTTTGGATTTTATGTAGTTTGTTTATTTATTTTTAATACGTATAATAGTAGTTAGGTCTGATTCAAATATAAAATTTCTTAAAGATTCGTTCAAATTTGCTGTCAGACCGATAATATCGAGAAGATGCCGGTGAGCACTAGGAGTATGCGATTGTGCAAAAAAATAATTAATTATTACTTTGAAATTTTAATATAGTAAATTAAATATATATCCAAATTTAAATTAATTCCTAAAATTCAAATATATTAGAAAATATTTGCAATTCAATTTGACTTTTTAGATAAAAAAATTTAAAACAACCGATTGTTCCAAGTGTTCGATTATTTTTAGGAAAAATCGATTAATCGATTAATTTGCACAACCTTAGTGACCTCATCAGAAAAAGCTGCCTTTTCCCCGAAAAGTTTTCTCCTTATTCTTTTCCCCTTAACATATAGATAACGTAAGAAACATTTCTTTGATTCGGTTGCCTAACGATCAGGCGGAGATCGTTAAGGGAATATGTTTTGGATCTTTTCCCTTACAAAATTCAATTATTGTTAATTATATTAATTGGTATATTATTTGAAATTTAAAATGTATATTCCCTATATTAAAGTATTATTACAAAAAGAAAATGTTAAATTAGACAAATAAATATTTTATAACTTGGTTCTTTTCTATAATCATCAATTCATTTAAACTTCAGATATAATAAATATTAAGTTTTGATATGAATCTAACCAAAAGAATGATAGTTTATTAATATCATTTTATCTGTTTTCACAGTTCATCAATAAACTAAAATTTCTTTTAGACATATTCTTACCAAAACATAATCCAATTTATATCTAAAACTTGTAGACCGAAAAAAAGAGAAGATAAATATAATAAAACCCATAACAAATAAAATACATAATATTGGAATGGAAGTAAATATATACAAAAGGGAGAGATCGATTAATAAAACAATACATAAGACATAAACAATAATGTAATACATAAGCAATCAATGATTTCATATATAAATAATACTTAATATAAAGTTACCATGGATCATAAACAATCGTGCCCCTTTATAAACTCAATTTGTATACTTTCTTACAAACTACGCTCTACGTAATATGATAAATGGACATCATGTTGATCCGTGAAACAAAAATCCTAATTCGTACTTATCACAAAGTCCAAATTGGTATGATTAAAATTTATCATGACGATCGATAAAAACACGATTTATTTTAATTTAAATTAGTACATATGTACTAGTGCATCGCAATTGCGACGTCCGCATCCACCTCCCCCAAACAACAGTCCCAATTAGCTCTTAATTAATAGTCGATTTGGAGCCAATTTGCCGAATTGGAGTTCTCCAATTGCAGAGTGAAAAATTCGAAGAAAAGAGAATGAAGAGAGTTACGCATTTAGAGTAATTGGCTCCGGAAGTGAACTCAAGGGACAGAAAAAAATTAAGAGGACATAAAAAAAAAAAAACAGAAGTCACTCTTTATTAAAGTATTTCTTTCCTCAAAATATCTCTTGCTTATTATTTTCTCCCACCTCAATAATGCAAATGACGATAAAGATCTCAAAAATATATCAAATTATTATTATTAAAGGGGACAAGTAGAATAATACCATCTTTCATGGAGAGATTCTTAGAAGAGGAAGGTATCGTAAACATATCAAATTGGATCTAATTTAAATGAGCATCTGTATAATTTTTACGAGGAAAGCAAATCAACAAATCCTTTATTTGCACATTTCAATGAGTTTTTGGTTGCACACCATCAATTAGATTTCATTGTTTAAATTGGTCTCAAAATACAATCTTATTCTGCTCATTCAAGAAAGAGATAAAATTTGTTTAACTTATACATCTCACATTATATATTATTGTGTATATTATAATAATGTATATATGTAAAATTAAAATTTAAAATATTATATGTAAATTTTTTTTTTTTCGGTGTATAGAATAAGTTGCAATTTGTATTAATTTATAAATTGTGTTAACAACAATTATGTCTAAAAAATTGGCAGTAGCAATTAATCTGATATAATATCATGGAGATATCTTTAAATAAATAATAATAGAGTTTATATACAATTGTGAGAAAATAAAGTTTTTGTAGAACAAAAATAATTTTGTGATAATGT
>JAAAKE020020427.1:0-10401 GCA_010014785.2 Anisolabis maritima | reverse complement strand
TGGGGTACCACGCGGTCTATAAATCCACTCTTAAAGCTCAAAACTTTATATTTGAAATTTCCCTCCCCTTTAATTGACTGAGTCTCAATTATAGTGAAAATCATTTTTAAATTTATACAAACCCCTTATTAGAAAATCGGTCTTAACGCCTCTTGTGTTGACAATTGCCCTATGATCGAATGCACCACTGTTCACTAATTTTGAAGAAAATTTCGGAAGCTTTCTTTTTTATTTTAGAGTCTTTTTCGGCATCTGAGCCAATTTAGACTCCGCCCATATTTATTTATAAGAAGCTTAGTTAATAAAATAAATAATGAAACTTTTAGGGAGATAGGTGGAAGGAGTATATGAAAAATAACATGGGATATTTAAAAGTATCAAATCAATTAGGATGATGTCAAATTCTAATTAAATTGTAATTCATTAAAGCGTGAAAAAAATATAAGTTATTTATATGAAATAAATGATAGAATAATTAATAATAAATAGGTGGAATAATTTTCAAGGGTGAAGTAAAAGAGAGATTTTTTAATTTGAGAGAAACAACGGCTGCCAGATGATAGATCCTCCCACTCTCTCTCTTCCTGACTCGTACCTAATTAAAAGCGATTTGTCAACACACCGCCAGCCAAATTCACACTCAATTGATTAGGATTTATATCCCTAATAAGGGAGAGAGATTGTTCTAGTTCGGATCCAATTTACAAGTTTATTTACTCTTATATAATTAAAAGGCGAGAGTGGACTATTTATTTATTTTTAAAGAAAATGAATTAAATCAAATGGTTATTTTTCATTTCCATCCCAAAAAGTTGTTTAGAAAAGTAATATTATATTTGTTTGTTTTTAAAGGAGATGTTATAAGCCCCACCAGTAACTGAACAAAGTAAATACAAAAATAATGTATATAAGTATTTATAAAAATAATCATATTTTTTATCATATGGAAGGGCAGGATCAGGCAAAAAATCAAAGTCTTTCTATGTTTGTTGGTTTCGGAGACGTTTCGAGACAATTTTATTATCTCATCTTCAGTGCATGGATTGGTACCCACCTCAGATCTATAAATGCATCAATAATACGTATTATTATAACCGAAAGTTCTTCCAGCAGCTGATATAATTTGGCTAAAGCGGAGAAATTTTTAAGACACAAATATATTTTTATCTCGATGATCTTCCTAATCCAAGAGTCATTCATTATCTTTTTTTTTTTTAACAGTATGACAAATGACAAATCACTTTTAAAAAAAATGAGAACAAAGAATTTGGCATTAGAGAAAAATAAAATAATCAAATTTTCCAGAAAGACTTCCCTTCAACGTTTAAGGAATGTTGTTCTCATATATAAATCCATTTGCAGAGAAGGAATGCCAAGGAGGCCATTTGGATGCAATGAGTGAGTAAGTAGCTACTTAACAGGAAGGGAAGGGAAGAAAGAATAGCTTGTTGGTTGACAAGAAATTTGGCATTTAGGACTTGGCTCTATGCAGGTGCAGCAATTTATTTCCTAGTCAACAAGACATTTTATTTATGAAAAAGTCAAATTTATGTCTTGTCCCTCTTATCTAAAAGTGCAGATTTTACAATTTATAGAATAAAATATATAGAGATTGTATTACAATAACCAAGTCCAAGGGGTAAAACGAAAGTCACTATGGCCATTATCTCTAAGTTTCATGGAATTTTTAAGATAAAAAATACACTTTTTAGTGACTATAGAGTCAATTTCGAGGATTTTTGAATATTAACTACTTATTTTAGCTAATTTTTTTCATTTTTAAGGTTTTAAAATTGAGATCTAATAAGAGAGGCATAAGAAAGTTTAATTTTCCAAATTATTGAGTACTATTAGCATCTGGGACATTCTTGTACAAAATTATTAAAAATGCTTTACCAGCGTCCGGCGTGGGGAATGCTGAATTTTGCGGACAACAAAAATTTTAGAACAAGAAAATCCCGAATGGATCTAGTGATTCCTAGACATTAAACTAGGAAATTTGGCAAGTCCTTCCTAATGAGGGTCATCAATCTGTGGAATATACTAGGGGAACTTGAGGGGCCTACGAGTGAATTTGGATGGAAGGGTAATTGACATATGAACTTACATGTTTGTATCTACTATTATTAAACGAGCTAATCTGTATATATCTATGTATATATGAAATTTTTTTTTTTTTGAAAACGTTTCTTAAGATTTTGTTGAATTTACTAATTGAGGCACGAGGAATCTATTGCGCTAGGTTTCATTTTTGGAAAAATTCATTCAACTGCTCCTCCGATTAGGATGAAATTTTGAGCATTTAAGAAATTCGGTATATTTACTAATTCGGGTGCGAATAATCGGTTAACCTTGGTCGCTTCTTTGAGAAAATATTTGTTTGTTGAAGCCTATATTTCTACGAATGATAAGTCTTATGTTGCAAAGATCCTAGCTTTAAAAGGTCTCTATTATTGACTCTTCTTGTCCATTAAAAAAAAAAAAAAAAATGGGTACGAAAAACTTTAAAGAGAAAGAGGTTGTTTTATTTTATATTAACTTATATTTATTCTTCTACATGTATGTATATAATAAATATATACAAATTATATGTAATTAATTATCTTTGCTCATATGAGACATACCAATCCCAGAGCCATATGTATATTATTTTTCAATAAAATTTGTTGTGAAAAGAGAAATTAAATTTATGGATCGGAAATAAATTTTTTTGTAGGGAGAAAAAAAATCTCTTTCGAATTTTGACGTTGTTTTTTAATGATGCTCCTACTATATCGTGTTCTAGTTTTGTTTTTCTATTCTGCTCTCACCCCCTAAATATACCCCCATCAAGTAATTTTAATGGATTTTTTGGTAAAAATATGGCTCTATTGTGAAAAAATTGTTAGGTGGTCAGCTTGTATTTGAAATACATATAACAAAGTAACATATAAGAGCGACAAAGTTGTTAATGTATGGTTCAGTCTCATGTGAGTGTTGAATGATTATTGAGCATGCAAAAGGCTGCCTTATTGCTGAACCTGCCTTCTCATCTATTAAATTTAGCATAATTACTCTTTCCTTAGCTACATATGTGTACATAAGTGATAAAATAAAAATGGAGGTTGTTTTGAAAAAAGAGCGTTTAATATAAATAAAATAAAGAATTAAAAAAAAAAAAATAATTATTAGATAATAAATGATAAATTGTGGATAAACATGTTATTGAGTGTTGATATGGTCAAGAGGTTCAGAGTGTGGAGGAATAAATCGCTCTCTGGGTCTCTCTCACAATTAGTTGTTGGATAAGAGCCAGAGAGTAAAAAGGCCAAGATGATGTTCTTGTTGCTCTCCTCGCTCTTGCTTATTATCTTCATTTGGCTATGCATTCAAATGGAGAATTTGAAAAGGAGTGCCAAGGGCATCACAGGACCACCAACCACCCCGATCTTTGGAAATATATTAGATTTAGGGACCAATAATGAAGGTAACGTCTCTTTTATTATTATTACATAAAAGGATGAATTAAGGTTAGGAACTAATACGCGTAAATAAAAATTGTTGAACAAGTTTTTGGACTTCTAACATCGTAATGTTATTGCATGAGCCCCTAAATTTACTTATTATAGGCTTTCATGAATTCTAAAAAAAAAAGTTTTTACGGAGTCTGTCTAATTTTGTATCACAGGTCAGATTCTAATAAAAGATTTGTTCACTAGAATCTTAATAATGACCCCAGCTTTGGGCCGTCAATCTAAGAATGACAAACTACGTTCAAATTCTTTATTCGAGGATAGGAGAAGATTTAGGCCAAATAAATTAAATAATTCATTTTTTTTTTAGAAATGACAAAAAGAATATACAACATTGCCAAAAAATATTCTTCACCAATCCGATTGTGTATAGGTCCTTTTCGGCTGGTTGTTGGGTTACAAGATCCCGACGAATTTCAGGTGAGTATTAATGTCATAGTTATTTTACTTTAATGTTTATTTAAACCAATTTTTAAAATTCAGCCTTCATCTTTGATTTTAGGTTGTGTTGTCTAGC
The DNA here is from genome assembly GCA_010014785.2 of Anisolabis maritima. Classification (NCBI taxonomy): domain Eukaryota; kingdom Metazoa; phylum Arthropoda; class Insecta; order Dermaptera; family Anisolabididae; genus Anisolabis; species Anisolabis maritima. The sequence continues at coordinate 6,372 of JAAAKE020020427.1, read as the reverse complement.
ACAAAAATTTTAAACAAGGGAAAATTCTACGATTTAACAAAAATATGGCTTAAAGAAGGACTTATAACTGCCTCTGGTAAAATATGTATTTAAAATATTGGGGTACCATGAGGTGTATAAAATTTGTTAGTTTTTGCTTGTTACAAGAGAGGCAACCTAAATTACCTACTCAGTAATGGATTTTTGGATTAATTGCTCCATAGCTCTTCTAGAGCAGGGATCGCCAACAGATTTATATCATATATAGGTTATATTGTGTTTAAAGATTTCAAATTTCGAGTTACTGAATTCCAAGATATTGGCAACTGCCCTAGGACGAACCAAGCATACCGAATTGTATATTTCCCTAGAAATTAACAAAGAGATAATTGATCGAAAAATCAATTGGTGAGTTGGTCTTCCAGCAAGCAAAAATAAAAAATTTATAGACCACATTTTTGTTTTCTATACTTATCTAAATGATTTTTAAAAGCGCAAACTGGATTATCTGAGGTGGGAGGGGAGAGGTACAGTGCAGTCCAAATTTAACTTTATACAGTGCATTTAATATAATATAAAAAATATGGTGTGACGGCCACACATCACAAAACTTTCTCTAAGGTTAGGAAAATTGTGTGATGAACTGTCACACCAGATTTTTTGCGTCGGCTCTTCTAATTAGCCGGTTTTCAATTTTAATTTAACTTTCATTTTTAGATATTTTTCGTTTGTATGTATTAATCAATTAACAATATTATTAAAAAATTAAATTAAATCAATTTATAATTGCAATTAAATCTCGTTTATTATCAAAAAATATTTATATTTTGTTACCATGGCTACGAATTGTCCTATCTTGAGATTCTTAAAATCCTAAATTCAGCCCACACTATTTTGAGGTTAGAAATGATTAATACATCTTAAAGATTATCTATTATACAAGTACAGCCAATTTAATCAATATTGTTAGAATAGTTTAAGAGACAATTACAAAAAAACCTAAAACCCAAAAACGTACAAGAGTGAAGTGGTTCTTTTTTCGGCATCTTAGGTTATATAGACATTAATAACCTATTTTAATTTGACAATAACTCTTATATACTTAGATATTTATTTTAATTAATTGATTTAAATAAATTTTCAAGGGATCTGGACAAGTCTATTTTATTTCAAATTTCTTGTGTAGTTTACTGTATCAATCATGATATTATTTGTGGAAATGATAGAAAGACAAAATTTTTTTATTTTTTTGGGTTTATTTGGCTACTGAATTTATACAGTTTTAGTTTATAAACCATCATCAAGCTTTAATCTTAAATTAAATTCAGTCGCCAAATAAATCCTAAAAAATAAAAATTTTTTGTCTTTTTATCATTTTCTCAAATAATAACAAAATAAAATTCACAATGAAAATGATCGCTCAACCCTTGGATCATGCAACAAGAGACAGGTCTCTACTCTAAATGATTAAAACAGTTTAATTTTTGGAGGGTGTTTTCACCTCTTCTGCGTTCATTAATGAAGAATTACTCCCCTCCTTCCCCTCCCTTAAATAGAAAAAAATAATTTTGCCCCAATTCTTCTAATTTAAAAGGAATTTTCGAGTTCAGGTGAACATTGGCATCAACATCGTAAGATATTAACTCCAGCGTTTCATTTCCAAATATTGGAACGTTTCGTTGAAGTATTCGGAGTAAAAAGTGAAAATCTTGTCAATTTTTTAAATAAACATGTCGATCAAGTCATTGACATCACAGAGCCAATAGCCCGATGTGCACTCGATATTATCACAGGTATTATCTATCTCTTTTCATGTTGAATTCTGTTTATTCACTTTAATAATTATCTGTTTTAGAAACGGCTATGGGCGTATCCTTAGATATTCAAAGAAATGACGAGTCAGAATATGTCCATAATGTGAAAGAGTGGGTGATTTTTTTTTTTTTTTTTGTTAATTGAAGTAATCTATTAAAAATTCCTTTTTAAGGGTTTCAAGAATGATATTTGAAAGAGCAATAAGACCATGGCTTTATAATGATTTCATTTATGGATTAACTCCATCAGGACGCAACTGTAAGAGAAGATTACAAGAATTGCACGGGTTCACTAGAAAGGTAGAAATTATAAAATTAACACAAACAAAAAATTATATATTTAAATTAAATATCAATAGGTGATTAAAACTCGTCGAGAAAAATTCGAAAAAGAAAAGAATTCAAAGGAGGAAGATGATATAGGAAGGAAAAAAAAGTTAGCTTTCTTGGATCTATTATTAGATATCCAAAAGAAAGATACAAACTTTACAGATTCTGATATTCAAGAAGAGACAGATACATTTATGTTTGCAGGCCATGATACAACGTCTACTGCTATTTCATTTTGTTTGTACAATATTTCCAAGAACCCACATGTCCAGGTGAGAGAAACAATGAACAATTTTTGAACCTAATTAATTAATTGGCCTCGCTTTTCTCATAATTCGGCTATAGATTAAGAATTAATTCGTTCTTTTTTCGTCACTTTACAAGAGTATTTTTGGGAAAAGAAGGTATTCTTCAATCTAGAGCTTTCTTATTTTTTCGTCAGAAAACAATCTCTATTGGTAATACCTATTCAAGTGCTGTAACAATGGTCTAATCTTATTCATTTAATTAGTACAATCAACTTCTTTAAAAAATTCCATTTTTTGATCTACGTTTTCATCCTATCTTTGAAGCTGACACAACCATCCATAATAAAAATCTACTCAAGAATTCACTCAAACTCGTTATTGAGGTCTTTTTCAACAATGAAAAGAGAAATCTTAACAGGAATTATTCCATAATAGATTGTTTAGCAATATTTACAACTTCTTATTTATTAACTCCCAACATCACAACAAGAATTTAATACGTCTGACGATAGAATCAATATTTCCTTAATAGTGATCGTATTTGATTTTTGGAAAGCTCTGAATAGTTCTCAAGCTAAGTTAAGAACCATTAAAGAAATCAACTTCTTGAACTGTTTTCATTCTACTTTGGGTTAACAAACTACCTAATAAGATTCAATATTGTATCTTGATTTTAAAGTCAAAATCTGATTTGCCCAATTAGAACTAGTTCTCTTTAACTTATTTATCATAGAAACAAGCCAAAGAGAACATGGTTGTCTTTTTATAAATATCGTAAATCTATTTAGGATGTAATAAAGGATCAGTTAATATTAGTATATTTAATGAATGAATACCTAATCGTATCAGATCAAATTTATTGTCCCAATATCAGTTGAAGATTCATTTTTATGTGTCCAGGTTTAGTTATTAACAAAATGGCATGAGATATATTGTCCATATGTGTAAAATGGCGAACTATGATCTTTTTGGTTTATACTAGTAAGAAATAATCTGGGATGTCTTTGTGACTGGAGAATGATTTAATGTGAGAATTAAATTAATGAGAACTAATTGTAACTAGGCGGTAACATGCTATATATTTTTCTCTTTCGACCGATAATCCGATTTGGACTATATAAAAATTTTTTAAGGACTCTATTGTGGAAGAATTAGAAACAATTTTTGGAGGTGATTCTTCAAGGACTGCATCTTTTCATGATCTTCAAGAGATGCATTACTTAGAAAGAGTGATTAAAGAATCAATGCGATTATGTCCAAGTATCCCTGCGATTATTCGTTATGCGGAAGAAGAAATCGTCCTTCGAGGTAAGTAAGATGTAATTCAATCAAGTGATGATTACGAAAATAGAATATTTTTTGCCCTTTACAGAGAATGTAATTATTCCAAAAGGAACTGAAGTCGGATTACTTCTTATGAGTGTCCATCATAATAATAAATATTGGCCTGCTCCATTAAAATTTGACCCTGATCGATTCCTACCTGAAAGGTCTATCGAGCGACATCCATTTGCTTATGTGCCTTTCAGTGCAGGGCCCAGAAATTGTATAGGTAAAATTATTTTTTTTTATGTTTGTGTGTAGTTTGATTTTTTAGTAGGACACATCTCCAGATTCCAACAATCAAGGTAATAGATACTAACATCATTAGAATTAGCTCTCGAGGCTTAAGTGTTTTTATACCGTGGTATCCCTTCAAGGGAACTAGGGGAAGAGGGGAACTTCTCAAAAGATTGCTAGAAGAGAGATGTTGCTGTGTTGTAATTTTATTGGATGAGAAGCCAGGTTCAGCAAAAATTCAGCCTTTGGATGCTCAATAAAAACACAAAAGTGAGACGTTTCGTACAAGGTTTAGCTCAGTTCAATTTGTTAGTAGTATTTATGCCAAATAGGTGGTCAGAATGTACAAATATAACTACCAAATTGAACTGAAGATGAATCAGTTGTTCGAAACGTCTTAATTTTGAATTTTTTTATTGAGCAAAGGCTGCCTTCTCCTCTTTTATATGTAGTCATTTTATTAATATATTTCTACTAACTTTGTTTATATTAGCCACTAAGTCTTTTTTTAGGAGATGCCTTCTAAAATATTTTTTTTTTAAGGTCAAAAATTTGCAATGCTCGAAATGAAAATGGTAATTTCGACATTGCTTCGACAGTTTCAACTGGGTGATGTCGAACAGACATTGAAAATTGTTAACGAGATTGTACTTAAATCAAAAAATGGTATTAAAGTGAAACTTCAACATCGACAAAATACAAAAAATGTTGGAGAAGAAGAAAACAGTAAAATTAAAAAATTTAATTTAAACTAATCAAACAATTGAAATGAATTTAAATATTTTTATATGATATTAATTTAGATAAGATAATGATTTTATGTTCCCAATTGAATGGTGAAGAATGTATGAAGGTAATATGAGATTAAAAGAAAATCAACAATTAAAGGCTTTACAGTTAAAATAAGAAAAAAGTAATTATGTAGAGAATATAATAAATATTTTTTTAGAAAAACATTTAAATTTATGTTTTGTTAATTTCATTAAAACATTTTGCCCCTAAATAAAAAGATAAATTTGAATGTATGAAGAAAATCACTTCTTTTATGGGTATCAGCAATTAAAGACAAAAAGAAAGAATATAAGATATAAAATGGCCGCACATCACACAACTTTCTCTTACCTAAGATAAGGAAAATTGTGTGATGTACTGTCAAAACAGATTTTTTGCATCGGAGCCCATAGGTAGTCGGTTCATAATTTTATTTAGCTTTTAATTTTAGAGATTTTTTGTTTGTGTGTTTTAATCAATTATTAAAATCATAAAAAAATTAAATTAAATTAAATCTCTTCTCTCGTTAATGAGACGTTAAAGATACTAACATTCTCAATATTGATAACCTGATTGATTTATTTAAATCAATTGGATACCAATTGATATAAATAAATATGCCTGGATTAAAGTATCGTAATAAATTTATACATGTATCGGTGAAATGTCTATATGGCCTCAGATGCCGAAAAGACTAAAAAAAAAATTACATTAGAATTTGGAAAATCTATAATGTAATTTAACAATTTTTTCATTAATTAAATATTAATATTATTTTGTAGAATATAATTTTGTAGATATAATAAAATTGCTGTGTTTTTTTTTCTTTTTTTCAATAACCAAAAACAAGCCTTGTTTATCATTTGAGCCAGAGACAGTTTAAACGTCCTTGCAAAAGAACGGAGGCTATTTAGACTCTGTCCTTATTTATTTATATTAATTGGTAGCCAATATAATTTAAATAAAATTTTGTCGCTCAGAACGGGAAGTGAACCACTGACCTTTGGTACGTGAGGCAAGACCTTTACCTCTGCACCAGGGCAAAAGAACGGTTATTATTGTTGGAATATATTTTATTTCTTCAAAATTATTTCATTGGAATGTGAATACTATAGTGAATTTGAGATTTGTAAGACTAATGGGGTTGTATATCGGAAATTAAATAAAATTCGCTGGATGTCGGGAGATACCTATATGGAGAAGGAAACCAGCCTTTATTTCTCTCAACCTCACCTCACAAAGATTTCATTGAAATTATATTTTCGGTTTAATTGTTGATTTATTTGTATTAAATGCAACGTGGTCTTCTTCTTCAGGTACAAGCCATAAAACCTTAGATATAGTCAGAGGCGTAGAATCGTCATTTTGGTTGAGGCCCCCTCAGTTGAGGCGCACCAACATCACACCTCCCTTCCTGTCAAAATATCTAGATTTAAATAAAAATAATATAATAACATACGTATGTAGAATTTAAAATACAACAAGAATATTAAAAACGATACTCTTCTTCTATGGCGATCGCTTTTTGTCTCTTGAGGATCTCTAGATCAAAGGCTCTTTGAGATTTGTATCTAAATTATACCTGAAGACGACCACAAAACAAAAACGTTGTATCTAATAAAAATAAATCACAATTGAACCGAAAATATAATTTATTTATTGATTTATTA
>JAAAKE020020416.1:0-10401 GCA_010014785.2 Anisolabis maritima | reverse complement strand
TCCCTATTTAGTCATAGGGCTTAAAAAAAAATTTTTTTTACAAAATAAATATATAATATACATTTTACAAAAATAAATTTTATAATCATTAATAGAAATATAATTATAAATAATATATTACTATATATATATATACATATATATAATATTATATGTTCTGGAAGGTTTCCGCAGTTGGTTGTATGTGGGCCAACCCGGGAAAACATTATTCCATATATATATATATAATATTATATATATAGTATAAGTATACTTGAATAGAAATAAAAATAAAGCATCGAAAAACAAGTATATATTAAGGAACGAATTAGCAATAACAAAATCTTAATAAAACCATAACTCTAACAAAGAAGAAAGGCAATAATAATATACAAACTAAATAATTTTTTTTTGTCTTTTCAGCAGCCTTTCTGAGACATTAAACAATATATAACTATATTTTTATGATACTAATTATCCAGGCATGTTTATTTATATCATTTGGTATCCTTCAAACTATGGAATAATAAAACTAATTAAAACAACAATATAAAAACTACACAATAACAACAACATTAAAACAATAATAAAACAAAAGCAAAATTTAATTACCAATGTAATTGTTTTTTTATATTTATATATATTTTCCTTAGGATAATTTTGGAATTATACTATCATAAAGAAAAAACATATCGACACAAGCTCTATAAAGAGTTACAAGTGAAAATTGATCAATTCCTTTAATGACAGTGATCACCAATTTGAATAAGTAAATCTAGTGTAACAGCACATCACATTAATTTCTCTTGGCTAATCAGTTAGTGTTGAGTTGAGTGATGTGCTCTAGTAAATTTTTTTGAAGGAGGAAACTAATTTCAACCAGGCAAGTATTTTGTTTTAGAGTCGAAATAAAATAAAAGAAATAAATAATTTGAATAAATCAACTTTTTAAAATTAGAATTGATAAAAAATTCAACTTTGAAATCATTAAATTGTACATGTACAAAGTGATTTTGAACGTTTAAATGAAACCAGACTCTCATTTCAAATTAATGAGATGGCGAGTGAATTTTAAAATTACATCTATCCCCTCAATGAAGTTCATTACACCAATAGACTATAACAACTTGTTGAAACGAATGGGACCATAAACGATTTAAGATATCATGTATCAGACTATCTATAACCATAATATTTAGGACTTAACTAACCATGTATAAAAATGCCATTTCTTTTATCATTATTATTATTATAAAAAATAAAGGAGGTAGAAGGCAGGTTGCAGCAAAAAAAAGAAAAAGCCCTTGGGTCAAAAGGTGTCGTTTCGGACAAAATTTATTGGCCCATCTTCAGTCACTTATTGTCTTTTGTGGTCAGGCCCAAAGTTCTCGTGAGTCATTGAACATGATGTAACAATGTTCTTTTTATTTTAATTATAGTGAGAGTCGTGTGGTGACATGCGAGTATATTGTAATAAATACATGATAATATACTCGTGCGAATATCTGCATTAGTTACATCATGTACAACTATTATTATTATATTGGATCTGATCACAAATAGCCAATGAGTAGCCGAACCGATAAATTTTGTCTCCTTTCGGCTTTTGGCATCTAAGGGCTGCAACCTGCCTTCTACTTTCATTATATCAGCCTCCAACAGCCACGACTACTCAACTACTATCAACTATTAGAAAAAATTGTTATTTAATCAGAATAATGGTTGTGAATATTTTTATTGGTAGTATTGGGTTAGTGGTGAACTCAGGCTCTCTCTACCTGGTCTAGCCACCAAGATCTCTGTTTACAAGCAAGGCCGAGCGTTGCTGAACCTTGGAAGGGTGGCCCCCCAAAAAGCCGATAATTGAATTTCTTTAAAATAATATATTTGTAAAAGGCTTAATGGCAGCCATAGCAAAAATTCGTTCGGTTCGTTTGTACGAAGGAAAGCATCCCAAATCACCAACTCACAAATGGATTTTTCGATTAATTGCTTCAGAGCAGGCGAGGCATGCTCAATTGTTGATTTCTAGGGAGATTTAACAGCAAAATGAATGACGTAATTTTCAGTAAATATCGAAAATTTTTATTTGAATCAATTGTATTCAATAAATGCTTTCAAAGCCATTAATTTCACATTTCAGTGGGCTATATCCTGGATCCATTTTATTTATCAATTACAAAGACCGAGAGCCGATATGAACTATTAATGTATTTGAAATTCTTTGTGTTCTGTGCAGCTGTCGAGCCCCGATCGCCAGCCTGGACTGCATGGAGGAGTTCCAGAGCACCGCCGAGCACCTGACGAGCCTCGCGGGCGGCGGCGGCGGCGGCGGTGGCCCTATGACCAAGGAGCAACTGTTGCATGGGCTGCAACAACAGCACGCGCAACAGCAAGCCCACGGTTTGGCGGGCCCACTCGTCTCCCGACAGTCGTCCAACACGCCCGGGCTCAGATACCGTAACCTTGGAAAGTCGGGTCTCCGTGTCTCCAACGTCGGACTCGGTAAATAAGCTCTCTATATACCTTAATTGTTCATATTGTAACACAGGGTTCAACAACTTATATTAAACCTAGGTCACCAGGGCCGAATTTTTACTCATTTATTATTTTCATACTATTTTAAGAGCCAGAGCTCAATATCGGGGTTCAGAGTTTAATATCAAAATTTATAAAAAATAAAATAATAATAAAATATATGTATATATATATATTAATACAATTACTGTTATTTCAACAGATTATTTAGAGAATAGAAAAACATAACCTATATATACAAACTCTATTCTTTTAAAATATACGATCGCATTTTCATTGTTTCAATCATAAAATGGTAAAATTTGTTGAGATCCCTGATGGTAGGTGACCGGAGAGTGTCGAGAAATTAGCTCCAATGTGAAAGTAGTGGCCTCTGATTCCTCCATTCAGTGGTCATTCACAAAGAATGTGATTTATATCTTCCATTTTCCCAAGGTTGCTTAGATAGTCACTTTAGGGCCGACTTTGCAGAGTCCAATTTAAGAACATGTTACACGCACTATTATATATGATAGTAAGGGGAAAATATTATGATCATGAAAAATTTAACCCCCCCCCTCCAATTTAAAAAAAATATCTTTATCTTTCAAATCAAGAGGTCCCCAAAAGTGAAAAAAATTTTATGTGCTTATGTTTATGTGTATAGCTTTTATTTTGGCTTATATCTCTGGAACTCCTCATCGGAAAAGGATGACACTTAACAACTCTAGAGTCCTAGAAGTGCTTAAGAAGGTATTAAAATTTAAATCGGTCCCACCCCCGATATTTGCCGCCTGCTACTTTTTTCTCAGCAACCGCTAGGCCAAATCTTTTGGAACTCAGGGATAATAATTAAGATATTTGCTAACAACCCTGGACCACTTTTAATAACAATCCATTGAGAAAGAGTAGATTTATTCTAAAAAATTGGTTATAAAATAATAAACATTCTAAGTCATTATAGAGAGAAAATTTATTTAATCTCTGACTTCTTTATTAATCAATAAAATATTTAAATATTATTTAATAATAATAATAATAATAATAATAATTCATTACTTATTAATGAAAGACAACATAACCTAAAAATCAACATGACACGACAATAGGGTAATAGGGCAGTCCCATCTTATATTCCCAGAGGATGGGTAAAAAGTGCGGGAAAGTGTTGCAACTTCGTTTAATATTTTTTATATTAATTGAAATGCCTCTTTTCTTTACATGTTATTAAAATTAAATTTTATTCTTTTTTTTTATTTCTTATTATTATTTATTTATTTCATTTTTATGAACTTTTTTATTTGATTATGAAGCGTATTTCTATTTAGCTAGGCCACATGTATGTTAAAACAGTCACACCTGCGATGCTCTTTTTATCTTTTAATTTATGATAGCAAAAATACTAAGTTGGGATAAATGAGCGAGATGATTTTTTTGATTGGGCTGGGGTGTAACGGCGTGAAAGTGGATGGTCCCTGGTTTAAGTCCACATACACCACACAAGCATTGAGTCAATTCAACAGCAAACCGACAACTGCAATTTTGACTTAATGATATGTCACTTGAACTCTAAATACACTGATGATGGCTTTATTAAACTAAAGCCTAAACATTTCAAACTTGAGAGTTTTAATATCGTAGAGGCTTCTCACTTGGCTGCCTGCTCCTACATCTCTTGCTAAAATATGAATAATTATAATTCAAATCTACTCTTTAAGCTGTCACTATAGTGTTAGTCCTTGAATTTCAGTGAGTGAGAAAATTGCGTTAAAATATGACAGATTTATAAATATATATAATATTTATTATTCTGTAGTTTGGATGCACAAAATAGGGAGTGGACTATTTTTCAAATATTTATACCAAGAGGTTAATAACTCTTAAATTTGAATGAAATAAGCAAACTAATAATTTAGGATGAGAAACATAGTCTTAACACGCCCCAGGGGATGCTCTCCACACTCAAGGACAAAGTTCGGCCTCTCACTCAGATCCGGTCTGCGAATAAAGATCGCTGATTATATTTTTAAATGGTGATTTTTATTTTTATGAAGACCAAGATAATTAATAATATTCCAAAGAATTTTTCAAAAATAATTTTATTTTCAAAGACCGGTTTCGGCCTTTATTCAGCCTCTTCAGATTGGCATACAGCCAATTTTTTTACATATCAATACGACATACTTCTTAATTATTATGAAGGCGATTATACTAAAACACTAATTTATCTCCATTTTTGGGAATTTCTATGAACATGCTTTTTCGAGAATGAAATATATCAAATCAAATAGAGGGGAAATTTTTCTGATGAACAAGTTGGTTCTTGTATTAATTATAATTATTATATTGTACTATTATTATAATTGGAAGAGATAATTTAAAACATTTGAAGTGCACGAGTATATGACCGAAAAATGCCGGCCTATTTCTGCTTTCCAATCGCGGACAAAAAATTATGGAGGTTCCTGATTTAGAATATCATTTGAATTTTTATATAAACATTTGAAAAATGAGCTCGGATAAATTTATTGCACTTCTCAGCACGGCTGGGGTTTAGAGCAGAGGTTTCCAACCAGGAGGGAATTCCACCTAGAGGAATTTTATGGTTTGGGTTGGGGGGGGGAGGGGGGCGAGATACTTAATAAAATAAAATAGTTTTCATTATAAACTTTTTTAGTCCCTTTTTTTCAACATAAATATATATATATATAAATTTTTTAATTAAAAGAGGGTGATGTTTTTTAATTTATTTATATTTTGAATTTTATTAACCTTTAACCTCACTTTATTTATTTAATTATATTTGTTTATAGTTATAATTGGCTACTAAAAGTAGTAAAACAAAAAACTTAATTTTTATTTTTATTTTATTGTAACCTTGTTCTTGCCTGGAAAAGGGGAATATATTCTGCACCAAAAAGGGGGAATAAAACGAAAAAGGTTGGGAAATACTGGTAGAGACTTTTGCTAAAAAAAAAAGTGAGACTTTTTTTGAAAATACAAGATCTATTTTATTATTTATTCATAATATCATATGTAGGGGAACATCTATTTATTTATTATATAAAAATGTATTAATTATTCTATAGAGAATTTTTTTATTCATACCAGGAAGAATTGAATAGTAGAGACACCCTCACTTACCAAGCAGAAGACAAAATTTAATATCGAGAGTTGAGATCGAAATAAATAATAGAAGGGATTTGAAGCTTTTTTAAAAAGCGAACTTTCCATAAAAGATGTCATCACCATCTTCTCTTTAAAGAAATCTTTTTCTTTAATAATAAAAAAAAAAAACTAGATATAGTATTTTTCTTTGATTATGATACATGACTGCCAAATTTCTGTCAAAATAAACAATAAATATCAAACGCTTTATTAATGATTTCTCTTTTCTTTATTCTATATATATCTAAAAAATTTGATTACCACAACAATCAATCCTTATTAGGATTTCTGTCTAATATATATAAATATTGATTACAGACGTTCTTCTCTTATGGTTGGGTAAGGGTCCGAAAAAAAGGATCGCAAGACTAAAATAATAAATAATTAATTAAGGGCAATAAAAATATCAGAATTTGCTAAAACTCTTTTATATTCATCATTAATATTAAATTTGATTCTTGACCACCTTTAATTAATGTTTTTTAGATTAGAATTATAAATTTTGAGGAATTTTTTTGTGAAGGTATTTTTAATTTGTCGCCTTCAACGCATCATATCTCTGAAATATCGTAAGTAGGGAAACATCTGTTTATTTATTATATAGAAAATTTCTTTATTCATACTAGAAAGAATAGAATAATAGAAACACACTCACTTCACAGAAATCAAGATAAAATTCAATATATTTAATATATATCTATATATAGTTTATTTAACATAACTTTAGAATCGCGCTCTCGGTGGAGGGGGAGGGCTGTCGGCTGCATTGTTGCCAATGTTGTGAGTTACTAACGGGGTGTTGCACCGCAAGTGAACAGGTGTTGTAAAAATCTGGCAACGTGGTCCCTCACTTCACGCCTCCACATGCTCAATTCAAAAGTTTCATTGAGGAGTCTCTAACTACATTGAAGCCACTCTCAGAAGTTTAGAAAGATTGGGAAGAATACATTCCTTATATTCTTTCTATACTTTTTTTTTTTTTTAATTTTTAGTCTTTTCGCCAACTTGGATCATATAGACTATAAACGATATATATTTGGTTATTATGATACAAATTATCCAAACATATTTATTTACACCATTTGCTATCTAAATGGTTTAAATAAATTTTCATCAGATTGCCTGGGATCCGAACCCATATCCATTGGCTTTGAGGATTATCAATAGTGACAATGTCAATACCTTTAACCTCTCCGTCACTGGATGGGGGCCTTTCTATACTTGGCTAATATTTAATTTTCTTCGAGGCAATAAACAGATGGATCTCATAGTTGTGATCATTATTTTCATTATACTTACAAGAGATTAGGCATTCTCAGGAGAAAATAATGTCAGTCAGATGAATAAAAAATTTAAACAAAATACTTATTTAATTTTTTATTAATTGTCGGGGTTTGACGCCTCTTCATTAGGATAATTAATTATCAATTATTATACAAGGCAGATTGTACAATATATTTTTTGAATATTGTAATATTAATGTTCTTACTATAATAATGGCTAGCTCCTCTTGCGACTAGAAAAAGCTTCAGAAAATATACAGTCCCCTTTGTATAATTCCTGGCAATTAATTGTCCTGATGAAGGAGATCGCCTAATAATAAAAAAATTGAAAAAATATTTTTTGTTCCTATGTATCAATTTTTTCCTGAAAGTTAAATTACAATCACATCTATTTGCAACTTATCTTTGTTTATTATTAACGTATATTTTTTTTTTTTTTCTAGGAACTTGGGTGAGTTTCGGTAGCGGTGTAACCGAGGAACAGGCGGAGGAGGTCATCCATCTCGCCTACGACAGTGGCATCAATTTATTCGATTTAAGCGAAGCTTACAGTGGACCTCGGGCTGAGATCGAATTGGGAAGGATTCTACAGCGCAGGGGCTGGAAGAGGAGCAGCTATGTGGTCACCACCAAGATTTATTGGAGTAACAAGTAATTTTTACTTTTTTTAAAATAATTTAATCTTTATAATTATATGTGTCCAGTTTTCTTTTAAGATTAATAATTTTTCCAAGGGAATATTTGATTTTTTTTTTATGCTTGAAAAAATCTCTTCTTAAAGTAAAATATTTACTCAATGTAAATTTTCATTTTTTTTAAATCTTTAGGGAATTTTATTTTAAATCTCTCTCAATCCAAACACCTATTTTAATTATAGGGGAAAAAAAAGTCAATTTATTTAAATGAGAAAACAATCCAGGATCAATTTTTTCTAATAATATTCTGGTTAGAAAATATTAAAGTTATTAAGTACAGAAAGTTTGTACGTACTCCTTGGAGCAAAAAAAAAAGAAAGAAAGAGTGATATTTCCTTGAAATTCAGAGAATTTTTCTCAAATATTCCCAAATTTTTTTTGACTCTTCTTTTCTTTCTCAAAACTCTTCTTCTACGTCTGCCTTTTTTCCTAGTCCCAAATTTACCATCTCTCTATTTTTTGCCCCCAACCCCCTTGGTTTCTTTTTTTACCAAATACTAATAAAATCCATAAGCTATCAGACATTTCGAAGAATAATGACTTCCTTTTAAGTTTTTTGCTATAATTAATTTTAATACCGCAATATATTTTCTTTTTTTTTCACTAAATACAGGTCGGATGAGCGTGGCTTATCTCGTAAACATATGATAGAATCTGTAAAAGCGTCGTTAGCTCGACTCCAACTGGCTTATATTGACGTCGTTATTGTCCATAAAGCTGATCCCATGTGCCCAATGGAGGGTGAGTTCATAATTTATTTCCACTAGCTTTACGATTGTCATAACTATTATATTATGAAAATTGTAATTTTTTGATAATCTTCCCCAGGGTTGTCCAATTTCTTTCGTAATGTGGACACTGGGGAGATGGTGGGCCTCTGCATATTTTTTTAAATTTTGAGCGCATTACATTTTCAAATAAGTGTAGCGGACCAGGAAAATCTTCTCGGTGGCCGTATCTAATCCTAACAAAAGAAATTGAATAAAATCGTTTTTGTACGCAAAACTAGTTTGACAGATGATGAGTTAATTTACTTACACAAGGAGAACCGAAACAATCCGTTTCTACTTGAGTAAATTCATGCATATGTCAACTTTAGTTATTTGATTTATTTAATAGACCAAATATAACTAAAGATATTTATTTATTTATTTTTCAAAATGTGTTAGTTTTATTTCAAGGGACACAAAATAATAATAATAATAATTTTTTTGTAATTTTTCAGAGGTGGTCCGCGCCATGAACCATGTGATAAGCCAGGGCTGGGTAATGTACTGGGGGACGGCCAGGTGGTCCCCCGTTGAGGTGATGGAGGCCTACACCAACTGCCGTCAATTCAACTGTGTCACCCCGATTTGTGAACAGGCTGAGTACCACATGTTCTGTCGTGAGAAAACTGAGCTCTACATGCCCGAACTCTATAATAAAATCGGTAGGTGGCATTAAAGAAAATCATAAATTTTAATCTTCTCCCAAAGAAGAAAAAAAATCTCTAATAACAATAAAAGTTCTTCAAAGATGTATTAACTTTATATTATTAATAATTTATAACTTTATAAAGAATTTTATAAGTTATGGTTACAGCTAATGATATTGAATTCAGGGACAGATTTTATTTTATTATTTTTAAGTTTTTTTCTTATTGATTTATATTATTGGTAGCCAATATAATATAAATTTTTAGATTTTATTTAGGAGGAAACTCAGGGCACTGACTCGATAGTTGGGAGTATACACGTATATAAATAAATATGGCTAGAAAATGATAAAATGGTGAGGTGAAGATATAGGCGCAGGCAGCCACAGACACAGATTCTGCAATTTTTTTATAATTTTTAAAAAAATATCTTTTGGTCTAATAAAAGATACATTCATTTATATATTCATCTTTAACAATTAAATACATAGTTAATGAATATATATATATAATTTTTTTTAAGTCTTTTTCGACATCTGTGGCCATTTAGACTCCGTCCTTATTTATTTAATTTAATCGGTAGTCACTATAATATAAATAAATTTTTGTCGCTCAGAACGGGAAGTGAAACAGTGACCTTTGAGATGAGATCTCTAATTGACAGGACCAATTAATATATTAACCTATGAACTCAACTCTCTCCTATAAGCAACTGTGACTAATGATGGATGAAACATCTCGTATTTCAAGATACTAGAGAGTAGAGAGGTTTTTATTAGCTGCCTGCGCCTATTTCTTTTTCTCATCGTTGAATAGTCAGGGGTTAATATTTATTGAAAAAATTGAAAATACCACGTGAAGCTTTATATTAAGTACCCTTTAAAATTGGAATATTGAAAAGATCCCGTGTCTAGATAATGAAATATAAATTCAACAATACGCTAAGTGGTCTAAGCGTGGCAGCGTCATCTATTTATTATTAGTTACGATTTTATATACTAGTATTAAGAAGATCAATGGCCACCAGTGCTTATTAATTTTATACTTTTAATATTAAAAATATTAAAAGAAAAAGAGAAAAATTTTGAACTAGTATTTGAAAGAGAATGAGGAGGAGTGGACATTTTGTTTTTTGACTTCTCCAATAAAGGCGATGTTGTTAATTTTTTATTTCCAAATTTAACATGGAAGTGCAACGTAATCATGACGCGTCCACTCAGAACCCTGACATGGCAAACATTTTCAGATTATAATATTGATTATTATTTTATTATTATTATTATTATTATTATTATTATTATTATTATTATTATTATTATTATTATTATTATTATTATTATTA
>JAAAKE020020405.1:0-10401 GCA_010014785.2 Anisolabis maritima | reverse complement strand
AAAGGAATAAATAAGATTTCTTACCAGCCTAATCCTATTTTAGCATACGTTCCCAAAAGAAACATAATTCTAAAATAACATTTTTTCGATGATAAATAATAGATTATATATTTCTAAATATCTAAATAGAAAAAGTATAATGAATTTATTAAAGAATAGAAATATTATTTCGCAGAAGTTTAAAAACTATAAATGACAATGATGCATCTTAAAACTAAAAAAATTTACTTAATTAATTAAATTTTAAAAAAATTTTTATTTTGTTTAAATATTTATTGAGTTAATTATTTAATTAGTTTAAAAAATATTTTTTTATTTATATATAATTAAGAAATATTTTTCAAGTATTGGCATCCTTTCTTCCGTTTAATGGCTAACTTAGCAACATAACTTGTTTTTCATGAATACTTGAAACAAACTTCACATTCTACTGTTTAAAATGAATTGAAAACAATTGTATATAAATAGTAGTAATGAATCTATCCATATTAATCTAATCTTGATTTACTATTTTTGTAAAATTACGTTTGTAAAGGAGAAAATTTGATATTCAATCATGAAAAATCTGTTTTAAAATAGAATTTGCTTTATAATCTTTATTTAAAAAATACCTCCTAACCTTAACTTCAATAACTTTCTCCTTTTTAATTTTATATTTTGATTAAAGAATTTAATAATACAATTATAAAAATGTATTCTGTTTGCAAACAAACTCATCCAGCAACTGGAGTTGAACATGCAATCACTTGTCATTTCTTTAACCGGTCAGAAAAATCATTAGTTATCGCTGGTGCAAACATCATCAGAGTTTTTCGACTTATTCCTGATATTGACATTAAAAATAAAGAAAAATATTCAGGTAATTAATATACATATTATAACACTTTCGTGATAATTTAATTAATTGTATGTATTTGTGAATTTAGACAAGAGACCGCCTAAAATGAAATTGGAATGTTTAGCAACTTTTTCGTTGTTTGGCAATGTGATGTCCATGCAATCTGTCAGCCTCGCAGGATCTTATCGAGATGCTCTTCTTTTAAGTTTTAGAGATGCTAAATTAAGTGTTGTCGAATATGACCCAGATACTCACGACCTCAGAACTCTCTCGCTCCATTACTTCGAAGAGGAAGAAATGAGGGTATATTTATATATTTTATTTTTTATTTATTATTAATTATTAAAAGAAAAAGAAAAATTATGATATAAAAGAGATTTGATTCTTTCGATTAGGAATAATATATATATATCACGTAAGACAGGTTATGATTATTATCCAAGAATCAAGTCAAATTAATTATATATAATTTGATTTACTGCAGAAATTATAAATAACAGTCGTCCTCAATTAAGAATGGCTCCTAATTCAACATTTTTTAACTATAAACACTCTCCACACATAATTTAATTTGAATGAAAGGCCTTATGCCATTCAAAATATTTACATAATTAATTTAAGTAGATGTGGAAAAGAATTAGTGGAATTTTCTTTCCAAAACAGCTAGTTACATCTTTACTTGACAAAATTCTTAATATATAAATACATATTCAATTTTTGTACCTCTGCTCTATGAGGCTTCTAGCCTCATAGTATTTATTTGAATGATAGCTGAAGAGGAGGTTTTAAAGGAGCCTCAGTGCAAAAAAACAGTTTAGTTTACCCACACGGTCTCCTTTTTAGGCTGAAACCTCTTCTTCACTTATCATCTCACCTTTTATTTACCATAATGAATCAATGAATGCTTGAAACACAAAGAGAAAATTTGAATTTTTACCCACTAGCTGCTGTTTCTTCCCTTCCTTCACCAATATAAGGTTTCCAAACTTTCCGGGCTATAGTGAGCTATTAAACATCTGGATAACTTGAAAGTCATGATTTCGAGCCTCAACATCCATTTGCTCAACTTCTCAACTTTAGCAGTAAAAATATAATCTTAATTCATATAATGACCTGTTGGCCTTAAATATATTTCTGAAGCATATCAAATAAAAATTTCCAAAATATCAATGTTGAAAATCGCCATTCCTGTCCATTGGAGTAGACCTTCCAAAGGTTAGTGGTTCACTTCCCGTCCTGAGCGACAAAAATTTATTTAAATTATATTGAATTACCAATTAATTTAAATAAATAAGGACAGAGTCTAAATGTCTCAGATGCCGAAAAAGACTTAAAAAAAAAATCAGCTCCAGAAATAAAAATATTTATTTTATTTATAAAAAATTTTTCCTTTTAGGGTGGATGGACTCAACATTATCATATTCCAATAGTCAGGATTGACCCTGAAGGAAGATGCGCAGTTATGTTAATCTATGGAAGAAAATTAGTAGTACTTCCTTTTCGGCGTGAAACAGCACTTGACGAAACAGAAGCTGCAGATACAAAAAATCATGATCCAAATGCATCAAATAAAGCTCCAGTTCTATCATCTTATATGATCATCTTGAAAGATCTTGAAGAAAAAATGGATAATATCATAGATGTGCAATTTTTACATGGATATTATGAACCCACCTTACTTATACTTTATGAACCTGTTAAAACCTTTCCCGGGTGAGTGAGCATAAAAAGAATTTGTAATTCTAAAATTTAATGATATACATATTAACACAGAAAAAATTGGATGGATGCGAAACCTGAACTCAGTCCTTTGGATATGAGCTCCAACTCATCTGCTTAAGTTAGAGCACACTGGAAATGTTCGGAATTTAAATATATATCCATTGTTTTCTTAACAAATAAATAAAATTATATTTCTTACTTTGAGTACAAATTATCATTTACTGATTTTAGACGGATTGCTGTTCGTCAAGACACAACGTCTATGGTTGCTATTTCTTTAAATATTCAACAAAAAGTACATCCAATAATTTGGTCGGTTTCTAATCTTCCTTTTGATTGTACTCAAGCCATTCCAATTAAAAAACCCTTAGGGGGAACTTTGGTACTATCTATAAATGCTCTTATTTATCTTAACCAAAGTATTCCTCCATATGGAGTTTCTCTTAATAGTATTACTGATATTAGTACAGCATTTCCACTGAGTAAGTAATTAATTATTATATTATATTATAGATACATTAAAATTTTAATTTGTGTTTTTATTTTTTTAAATGAAGAGCCTCAAGAAGGACTAAAAATCACTTTGGAAGGAGCCCAAGCCGCTTTCATCTCATACGATCGATTAGTGATTTCTCTTAAAACTGGTGAATTATATGTTCTTTCTTTATATGCTGATAGTATGCGAAGTGTTCGAAGTTTCCACTTTGAAAAAGCAGCAGCCAGTGTTCTCACCACTTGTGTAATAATTTTATTATTAAATTCTTTAAATTTTTGAAAGAATAAATCTTATTAATAAAATATCTTTTTCTAGATATGCGTCGTAGAAGAAAGTTATCTTTTCCTTGGATCCCGATTAGGAAATTCTCTTCTTTTGCGTTTCACTGAAAAAGAAACTACTGAAAGTTTAGAACCACCAGCGGTAACTATTAAAGAAGAACCTCCAGTTAAGAAAAAACAACGATTAGATACTCTTGGTAATATCTAACTTTTAAATTTCAATGAAAAATATAAATATTCATCTTTTTTTTTTTCATTATTTTTAGGAGATTGGATGGCATCTGATGTTGCTGATATTCGAGATCTTGATGAACTGGAAGTATATGGAAGTGAAACACAAACATCTATGCAAATTTGCTCTTATGTTTTTGAGGTGAGCAATTTAGAACTGTTTGAAAATGTCAGAATGCTCAAAGCTTTTCTTGTGGATAAAACAATTTAGTGCTCAAAAAAAACTGAGTATGCAATCTGACGGTGTCAAATACTCTTTGAACAATGCTTATAAATTTTTTAAATTTTTTTCAATTAAAATTTTAATATTTTATAGGTTTGTGATAGTCTTCTAAACATTGGCCCATGTGGTAACATATCAATGGGAGAACCAGCCTTTTTATCTGAAGAATTTGCAACCAACGATGATCCGGATATAGAATTATTTACTACTTCTGGTTATGGAAAAAATGGTGCTTTGTGTGTCCTCCAAAGATCATTAAGACCTCAGGTATTTATTTTTAGTTCCTATAATTAAAACGTGTCAAAATATATACCCTAAATAATTTATTTTAGTAGAGTATGATTATTATTTATTAGTATTTTTATTATCTGGATAGCCTTAATAAACAGACTTTATTTTTAAATATAAATTTGTTTTGTAGAGTCCTATACTACCTAAAAGCTCTTTTATCGTTGATGTTACATTATTTTAATATTTTTATATATATCTCTCTCTTTCTAAAAATTTTTTCTGAGGCCATATAGACTTTTTAATAATAATTATTGCCTTTCGTAAGGATTTATTAAGCTTGCTTCTTCTTCCTTTCTTATTCTTAATTTAAATTAGGCCTTATATATAAAATCATTACAACTTTTTTTTTTTGTATTTTAAAATAAACCTTGAAATTAATTTTTCTTTCAGATATATCTATTTTATAAGTAAATATCGATGGATAACAGTTATTGAATTTATTAATTATTAATCCCAAATTTGGTCTTAGATTGAGGAGAAGATTCATTATGCAGATATGTCTCGGATTTGAAGTTGCAACACAACTTCGACTCCCAGTTAACGCAGAAAATTATTTAACATTGCCAAAGTCTACTCTTGGGGTAGGAAAATCAGAGATAATTTGATTTCCATCAACAGGCACAAAGGGCTTAATTCATGATGGCCTAAATGCATCTGGAACGGGAAACCTGTCCCTAAAATTAAATCCATCCACATCGTCATAGATTAAGAAAAGATTATAAAATTTTTTTTGACTAATTGTTATTAGAGAAAAATTTATTTTTCTTTATATATTTTAGGTGGTTACAACTTTTGAGCTTCCTGGATGCATAAATATGTGGACAGTAGTTGGTCGACCATCCATGATCGATGATCCAAACCAAGAATTGAGCCATGCATTTATGATTCTAAGCCAAGCAGACTCCACTATGGTAGAATATTTGTAAATTTGAATATATTTTATTAGACTTAATTAAATTAAATTTTAATTTTAGATTTTACAAACCGGTCAAGAGATAAATGAAGTTGATCATAGCGGATTTGCCACCCAAGGTCCTACAATATATACAGGAAATTTAGGTTATAACAAATTTATTGTACAGGTAAATAAATTTTAGAAAATATAAAGATTTTGTACATTTGTTTTAAATAAATTTTATACTTTCCTAGGTCTCTCAAGCAGGAGTGAGACTTCTGCAAGGAGCTGATCAAATTCAACACATTCCTTTGGATTTAGGTTCTCCAATAGTTCACGCTTCTGTTGCTGACCCACATTTAGTTCTTCTAACTGAGGATGGTCAAATACTTACCCTCACATTAAAAGAGACTAGAGGTCAGCAAGGTCGTCTAACTATTTCACGACCTGCTATAAGTCCAGTAAGTGGATATAATCTTTCAAAAAGTATCCATATAATATAATATATAATATTATTGGAAATTTTTTTAGCTACCCATTATCACAACTTTATGTGCATACCGTGATCCAAGCGGTTTATTTACTAGTGAAATTCCTGAAAATGAATTGGATACTAAATTTGTACAAACTCCAGCAGAAGAATTTAAAAAGTAAATCATTTTTTTCTTGTAATAAAAAATTTTTACCGATTATTTCAAGAACATACCCTTTTTTTAAATATTAAAAATATAGACACATTTCCTTCCTTTTTTTTTATTTATTTTGCTTCGGGAACTTGGTGTTACCCATGTAATCATTAACAACCTTAACCTAACTTAACCTAATTTCTTAATTAACCCCTCCCCCCTCCCTAACCCTTGACCATACTGTTTTTGTTCTTGAAAGATAATTATTATTTATATTTTAAATTAAGAAATTATGGAATATTTTGATTTATTATTTAAACGTTTTAAACATATTTAATTATTATATTTATCTTGAAATTTTAGGGAAGTCGACGATGAAGACGAATTATTATATGGAGATAGTGATGTCCCTATCTTTTCCACACCTTTTAAAACAGAAAAATCTACTGAAAAGAAAGATAATCAGCAACCCTGGTAAATAATTTACTAAATTTAAATAATAACATTTTATGTGTCTGTGTATATTATAAAAATCCCTAATATTTGATTGTTTTGGAGATTATCTTAATAATAATATTATAATATGTTATGGGTCTAAAATTTACTTTAAAAAAAATAAACCTGTAGAATAATATCAACTTTTGGAAAAAATCTATCCACAATTTGAAATTAAAACTTGAAAAATTCAAATATAATAATTGAGAAATTAACTTTAGCGAAATATTGTCAGTATATAAAATTATTCTAATCATTATTTAGAACAATTTTTAATATCGATATTACTCTAATTGATATTTAAGGAGATTTTGATTTTTTTCCCCATTATTATCACCTCTAGGTTGGAGCCTTTTTTTTTGCAATAATATTTATTACATTACAGGTATTACATTTTGGTATAACATATTTAATTATTTATTTATTTATTTATTTATTCGTGTAAACCTATTAGCCCAATTACACTTACAAATTGTTACATCTATACCCTTTTTTTTAATATCTTAATTTTTGTAGCGACAATATGCAAGATGTGGAGATTTCAAAAATTTATTTTGATTTTTCAGGATTTAACTTCAGGCCCAGTCGATTGTTGTCAAAAATTGATGTTGTCTTACTACTAGGTTTTGAACTTTCTGTTTCAATGTTTTTTTTTTTTTTATAAAATGTACCAAAATATCCTTTAGAATAGTTTCAAAAAAACAATAAATAATATATTTGTTTGTTTGTTTTTAGGTGGGAACGCTATTTAGTCGAAATAAAACCAACAAATTGGATTTTTATTGTCCGTGAAAATGGCAATTTGGAAATTTATTCTCTTCCCGATTTTAAATTAAGTTACTTGGTGCGTGGACTTGGCCAAGGGCATAAAGTATTAATTGATTCGTTAGATGCAACCCCCACTGCCCTCCCAGGATTGTCAAGCTCTTCAGGAAATCACGAAACTCCCCCATCATCAGAAGTGCAAGTTCGCGAAATGCTAATGGTGGCTTTAGGACATCAAGGTAGTCGACCAGTCTTTATTGTTCGCCTTGATAGGGAAATACAACTCTATCATACATATCGTCATTCCAGAGGCACTCTCAAAATTAGATTTAGACGAATGCCAAATACTCTTTTGGTTCGAGAGATTCACAGGTAAATATATTAAAGATCAGGTTTTATTTAGTTACGCGAATAAATTGCTTTTCTTTATTAACTTGTAAATTATTAAATTTTCTTTCCATGCTATTTTATTTATTTTAAAAAACCTTTTCAGACCTCGAAAAAGAACACCTGAAGAAGAAACATTGGAATCTCGTGTATGTAGACTGCGATATTTTGGCAATATAGCTGGCTATAATGGGGTAATTTTTTTTTTTTTAATTTTTTTAATTTACAATGCATTCATTTGATTAAGTTATATATTTATTATTATTTTAGGTTTTTATTGCTGGTCCACAACCTCATTGGTTATTTCTCACTTCAAGAGGAGAAGTTAGACTACATCCTATGGGAATTGATGGCCCTGTCACATGTTTTACCTCGTTTCATAATGTCAACTGCCCACAAGGATTTCTCTATTTCAATGGGAAGGCAAGTTAATTTTATTTCACACCACCTATTTATTAAAAAAAATAAATAAAATAAGTACTTCTGCTAGGTCCACAATATTTGCCTATTTATCATGGAATGCATAAATTCGTTGTTAGATACCTATTTGACCAACTCATTTAGAGGTAAAACAGAGTTATTTATTTATTATCATTTTTAAATTTAAAACTTGTTTTACCTCCAAGCCCTGAAGGACGACTTGACCAAGAACAAAATTTTCATTTTCTAAAATTTGTTGTATATGGTAAATAAATATTACGTAAAACAACTCCTTCTTGTCACCTGGTGATCCAATAAATTTAGACCGAAACTCGTGAAATCTGGGAGTTTCATTGATATAGGCGCTGCCCGCCACTGGCTGCCACCTCCTGTCCTAATTCAATCTAAAATCTACATCAAATCACTAATGAATGCTACAAAATTCTTTTAGAATGGACCATCCACTTTTCTTACTAGAAATAGATGAAAGGAACTCTAGAGCAATAAATTAATTAAAGTGAGTTGATCATTTGGGTTGCCTTCCTTCAGCATACAAACTAACTAACTAATTTTACGTGTAGATCCTGAATCGTAGAAAAAAGATGTATTAAATATTTTGCTCCTGTCCTTTATTTATTCCTGATCAATCACATGCCTTCTTCATAAAATTTTTTTATAATTATTAAATTAAAAAATCTATTATCTTGAACATTTTCAACCAACCAACCTAATTTTTATTTCCCTTGTTACTTCTTAGATTTTAAATTTGTTAAAATAATCTCATTATTTAACAATATAGAAATGATTTCTATTTTTAAATAGGATGAGCTTCGAATTTGTGTTTTGCCCACGCATTTGTCCTACGATGCGCCATGGCCGGTCCGTAAGGTGCCACTTCGTTGCACCCCACATTTTGCTACCTATCATCTTGAGAGCAAAACTTATTGCGTTGTCACCAGCCTTGCAGAAACAACTAATCAATATTATAAATTTAATGGAGAAGATAAGGTTTGCCTCTCACATTTAATTGTATATTTTTTGTATTTCATTTTTATTTGACTTCATTTCCTTTTTAGGAACTTTCCATAGAAGAACGTAACGATCGATTCCCTTTTCCATTACAAGAACGATTCAGTATTCTCCTATTTTCTCCAGTCTCCTGGGAGGTAGGTTCAAATTTATTTAATTTTTAAACCTATTTAGGTACATAACTTTAAAGAGATGTTCTCATTTTTTTATTTAAATATTAAAGGTGATTCCTAATACTAAGATGGAATTAGAAGAGTGGGAACATGTCACATGTCTTAAAAATGTCTCTTTGGCTTACGAAGGAACCCGAAGTGGCCTTAAAGGATATATTGCTATTGGAACTAATTATAATTATGGTGAAGATATCACTAGCCGTGGTCGAGTAAGTAAAAACTCTCTTTAAAACTTTTTTTGAAATGTAATTAAATTAAAATGATAATAATTTTTTAGATACTAATTTTCGACATCATCGAGGTTGTTCCCGAACCCGGTCAACCCTTGACCAAAAATCGATTTAAAACAGTCTATTCCAAAGAACAAAAAGGTCCTGTAACTGCAATTACACATGTACTTGGGTTTTTAGTCTCTGCAGTTGGACAAAAAGTAAGATTTTTTTTTCTTATTATATACTTTTTTCAGATATTTTTTTATGAATTCTTTTTATATAGATATATATTTGGCAGCTGAAAGACAATGATCTTGTTGGAGTGGCATTTATTGATACAAATATATATATTCATCAATTGCTTAGCATAAAAAGTTTAATTCTTGTTGCTGACGTTTATAAATCTATTAGCCTACTTAGATTTCAAGAAGAATACCGAACATTATCGCTAGTCAGTAGGGTAAGTACTATACTATAATATTTTTTAATTTGAACTAGAGTTACAACATTTAAAAACTTAAAAGCTAGGGTTTGGTACCTCTTTCAAGCAAATAAAAATAAAAATATTGTTAGACGCAATTTTTATAAGTTGTGGGGAAAAGAAGAAAAAGTTTTATTATATCGATAAATAAAATTTATTCTTAAATCATTCGTTGATGTTTCGGCATTATCATGAACAATCAATCATTGATCGTTTTATGAATATTGACTTCCTATTGAAGGCTGTAAGATGAAGACCGAGTGACGACGAATGATTTAAGAATAAATATTATATTTACTTGGAATATCAATATAAAAAAAAATTTTTTTTTTCTTTTACTGATTGTGTGATAAAATCTATCAATTGAGTTGATTTATTTGCATTCAACTTATTTTATTTTTATGCCTCCATCCCGTGATCAAGAGGTTTTAGGTATAATTTAATATTGAGATTCTTAAAAGCGAAGGAATGTGATTCGGATCTTAGGCAGTCCGATGAAGATTTATTTAAAACATTTGAATACCAATTGGTATAAATAAATAAGCTTGGATCATTGTATCGTAAATAATATATACTACAATACTAAATTAAACTTTAAATACTACCTCAAATGACGAAAAGACTAAAAAAAAACTTTTTATTTATACCATTTGGATGTCTCTCCCCATTATTTTCTGAATTTTAATGAATTAATTAATATTTCAAATTTTTTAGTTGAAATTTAATGCAGACTGCCAGTTACGGTCTATTTATAGTCTAGGCAAAATTCTATTTTAAAAAAATCAAAATATTGTAGGCTTTTTATGTTCTTTCCCTCCACTAAAAATGACCTAGCT
>JAAAKE020020372.1:0-10406 GCA_010014785.2 Anisolabis maritima | reverse complement strand
AGTGAGGAAAAATTGGTGCAGGGAGAGGGAGAGGAACGAGTTGCCAAGATCAAAGATTGGTCCTTTAGTAAAATTCCAAGCAGTGGCTGTGTATTATTTTACATTTATTTTAATTTCAAAAATTCAGCTCCTACTCATTATATAAGAATTAAAGGAGGAGCAATAAAAAATTAAAATTCTCATAAAAATATAATGATAATTTTTGCTACATTTTCCGAAACCAACCTTCAGGTCTTTTTAAATTCTAGTCATACATTTTGGGAGCTCAGGGGAGGAAACTCCTCCAAAAGGGCTTGAAATATTAAAAGACAATTATTTAGATTCTCTCATTCTAAGGTTCTAATAGTCTAATATCTAAGTATTGTTGTCCTAAAATTTGTGTATTCTAATTTTTATTAATATCCCCTTCCCCCCGCCCTCGTGTTCGAGAAGTTAGATATTGACATTGTCAGTATTGATAACCCTAAAAGCCAAGGGGTGTGAATTCAAATCCCAAGCAGTCTGATGAAAATTTATTTAAATCAATTGGATACCAATTTATATAAATAAATATGCCTGGATCATTTGTATCATAATATATATATACATGAATCGTTTAAAAGTCTATTTGGCTTTAGATGCCGAAAAGATTTTAAAAAAATTTTAATACATCGTGAGTTAGGGTCGGGATTCCCAGGGGTAGCCAGAAAAAATATGTTCTTGTTACCAACGTTTCTTTCGCCTATCATACACTTCTTCAGGGCTAAATTTTTACCGTACGAAATGTTGGTAACAAGAATAAATTTGTTTTTATTTTTCACAAGAGGATCCCATCTCTAATATAAATTAATAAATACAGCCATCAAAGAAGAACAAAACATTATAATTATTATTTTTATATTGATATCTTTCTAATTTACCCTGCATTTTTATTGAGTTTTTATTTCAAAAATTGAATATCTTAATAATGCTTCGAATTATCAGAGCTAACTTGAAATTTTCTATTCTGATATCAATCTACTCTTTTCAACAAGCTTAGGCCGTTAAACGGGCCAATCTCTTTTTCAGAGGTATTTATCTCTTGTGCCGATCCCGCATCTCGGACTAAGAAGAAAAAAGATTGTGTGGCTTAAAAATAACATCTGACTTAGAAGATGACCGAGTAAGTATTAGGTAAGTAATAAAAAAAACTTTTCAGTAAAAATGAATGAATTGAAAAAAAAAAAATTAAAAATAATTAATCTCTTGCGCTAATCATTTCCAGTAGTTAGTTATTTATTAGGAAAGGAAGGTTGTTGTGGGTAATGTAATATTTTTATCTTTTTAAATCATCATTTTGATTAACACCTTTAATAAGTAATAAATAAGTAAAAGTGACGGGTAGGTAATCCTAGACAAATAGTTGGCTCTACAAAGTGACCAGCCTAACAACTAACAAATGATTCATTCACAGTTGACTTTCACTAATTTCAACAAGGATGCCACCAATTATGCATAGCGATGAGCATTTTTCTAATTTCATTTTAATGAATATTTGTTATTGAAAATACGTGAAATCAAAAAGACCGGAAATTTGAATTTGTAATTTAATTCTTAAGAAATACTCGAGTATAAGATTATTATCCCCAGGGACGGATTTAGTATAATATCCTAACCTTTCCGTTTTCACAAATTCATGCTATTACATTTGCCGGATTATAAAATGCCCCCCTTTTTTTTTAATTTATTATATGAGACCTTAATTCAAATTAAACATGAACATGTAACGTATTTTTTTCCCAAATATATTTATCAAAATGTGGAGACCGAGAAAAAATGAATATTAGTGTCGCAAAAATAAATAAGTAGAAAGAAAAGAGTCTAAAATAGGACGTGGAGGGCAGAGGGCTAGTCGAGACCCACTTAAAGCAAAGTTAAAATTTCGAGTCAGACCACATTGAGGAGGAGCTTAAAGGGGTCATTAAGAAGTTAAAGTTAAATGGAGTATGTCTGAGGAGAGGGCGAGTTACGAAAGGTATCGTTAGATGTCTGAAGCGAGTTTAATTGTATGTCTTTGTGTAAGTAATTACTTTAGACAAAAACCTAATCTCCAAAAAAAAAGATCACACAAAAACTGAGGTAACCACCAATGACTTGTTTCTCATAGTTTAATTAATTTTGAATTAAATTTAAATTAAATGTGAAATTTCACAAACCGAATTGTTCTACCTCTATCCATAATCTAAATATAGCAAGCGACGAACCTGCTGAAAACAGTTGAATCGTGTTATAACTAGATCAATTCCTTCTCTAGAAAAATCTCGGGTCTCGGTGCTTATTAAAGATAAAAAAGGTATTAACTTCTTTAAGTTAGCAGATCCAATAAGAAGAAATTAATTAAATAAAATAGAAAATTAATTACAACCAAGCACAGACAAAAATGTTATGATTGCAATATCTCTCTTTTTATAGGAGAATGTTGGTAACAGAAATCCTAGCATTGATTAGAACAGGGTTTCCCAAACTTTTTAAGTTCACTGCGTCCTGAGAGTTTTGTATTTTTTTTAGGAATTTTCTGTGATATTTGGGTATAAACCCTATTATACTATTGATTTAAAATTTAAAAAAATTTTTAAGCAAATCTTCAATTTCCAATAAAAAAAAAAAAAAAGAAAAACAACAAAAAATTAAAAAACAAATTTAGAATATTTCGCAGTGCCCCTATAAGACAGTAACGGCGGACCAGGTCGCATACTTTGTAAATCTCTGGGTTAAAGGATTTAGTTGATGAAATATATTTTTTTTCATATGGCCTCGAAGTCACGACAGAGGGTCTCGGTGCTTATTAAAGATAAAAAAGGTATTAACTTCTTTAAGTTAGCAGATCCAATAAGAAGAAATTAATGAAATAAAATAGAAAATTAATTACAACCAAGGTTGAAATGGGAGTTAATATTTAAGGGTAGTAAATAAATCGTCTTATTAGATCGATTATAAATGAATAATTAAACAGAAGGTGGAAACGTTCTTCCCCATTCTCCAAACTCTTTCTCCTTGAGGTCTTGGAATATAAATAAATTAAAAAGTTCCCTTTCTCCAAGGATTCGTTCAAAAATTTCCAATTTCCAAACCTTCGGATTAAAGAGTATTTTGCCGCCGTGGAAGCGCGAATAATTAATTTATGAGGGACTCTGCTTATAGAATGTAGAGGAGACCTTGATAACCCTGAGAGAGATAAAAGGGATATTTTTTCAAAAATTTCTCAAGCAAACAATTTTATAACCTTGACTGAGTGATGCTATCACACGGATTTAATGTTGCAATGGTAGCAAATGGTATTGAATTATTATTCTAATAGCTATTCGGTGCCCCTGGAAACTTAAATTCTTTGGTTTTAGAGAATCTATTATTAATAGAATAGGAAGTCAGAAATGTCAGGAAATAAATTTCATTCAAATCTGATAAAGATTTTAAGATATGTGCGTGTGAACTAGGAACATTTTGCATAAAAAGAATAAGAAGAAATATTTTTACCAACCTTCTACTAGAAAGAGAGGGAGTGTATTATAATCTTTCCAAATTTAATA
Source organism: Anisolabis maritima (assembly GCA_010014785.2). NCBI lineage: Eukaryota > Metazoa > Arthropoda > Insecta > Dermaptera > Anisolabididae > Anisolabis > Anisolabis maritima. Next base: position 6,861 of record JAAAKE020020372.1, on the reverse strand, counting down.
TTGCGAAATTTTCATGCATGAGCACGAATTAAGATAATAAATTTTGGATGAAAAAATTTGTCTAAAATTGGAAATACATTATTAATATATGGTCTGAGATAGGCAGCCAACAAAATAATACTATTTTTTCTCGTCGACCCGCATCGCCCTCATCATCAGGACGAAAATAATATTATAATTTTAGTTGAACAATGATTTTCATACAAATATATTTATAAGTGTCGATGACAAACAATGCATTTGTATATATTATAAAACAATTATATGTATAATTTGTTAATTTTAATGGGTCTTTGTGTGAAGACAAAAATTAAATAAGTTCCAATGACTACTGAAAGACGAATGCATTCACAAAGACCCATTAAAATTAACAAATTTTACATATAATTGTTTTATAATATATACAAATGCATTTGTTTGTCATCGACAATTATAAATAATATATATATGTAGGGAAATCATTATTCACCTTAAGTTGTAACATTATTTCGTCCTGATGATGGGCGCGATCCGCGTTCGACAAGAATAAATAGAATAAATAATAAATAATTAGTGTTGGCTGCTTACCTCAGATCACTTTCAAAAATATCTCCAAAGCCATGCGTTTTCTTAATATATGGTCACCACTGAAGCAACCGATTGAAATAAAAATTAGTGATTATTAGTGCGGGAAAGTAAAAGTATTGAGATTTCAACAGGCTTTAAGATCTTTGAGAACTCAATCTAAAAGAATCGGTCTCGCAAATGATCTATAGGTATGTTTGTGTTAGAGATCTCGGCGGATTTTAACTAAATTATTTTCTCGGAAAATTTCTTTTTTTTTTTTTTGTCCTTTATGATTTCAAATGCCGGAAATGAATTTTTTTTAAAGAATTATTTTATTTTTTATTTTAATTTCTATTTAATTTTTTTTTTACCCCACCTAACTTCATTTGCTAACCGTTTCACTACCCACCTGTAGTTTTTTTTAAGGCTTTCAAAACCGGTCTCTACGGTTTGCGGGCCGGGCTGGGCCTCTTTAACATATTATTGCAAAGAAATCCTTTCTCTTACATTATACTATATACTATGAAAAATATAGTGAAAGCCTCAAAAAAATCTCAATTTACCTTCGATTCCTAGTAATTAAATTTTTTATAATTATTGCAGAATAATTGATAGCGCTCGGAAGTTAGGCAATCGCACTTGCTCGCGAGTATAGGAACAAAGAGAGACTGAGGGGTCAGAATTCAGTCAGAAAACTGTCACATTTTGCTCTTCTCTCACTCCTCACAGAGCTTGAAACTTTTCTCTATAAGCTCAATTCAAGTCATTTGGTTTCCAATTCGCTTCAAGAGGAGGGGGCTCTTTACCTCTATTCTCTCTTATTTCAAATATGATTAGTAAAAGAGTTTGTTAAATCAGTTCGCTCTGGACTTTAGTTATTTAATTATTCAACCAGACCTAGTACTGTGCACTCATTGCATAACGCAGAAATTATTCCTGTTTTCTTTAGGATTCTTAAAATCTTAAATTGAAGACCTCACATTATTTTGGGATGGAAAATGATCAATACAACTTAAAGATTATCCAATTTATTGTACAGCCAATTTAATCAAAATCGTCAGAATAGTTTAAAAGAAATTCACCAAAAATTAAAAAAGTACATCAGGAAGGTGTACCACAAATAATTTTGAAGGGGATAGGGGTTATTTCATTTCATCATCAATTGATTATTGAATTTTAATCAAAATTGTTAGTGAATTTTGACAAAATCGAATAAAACTAAAAAAGTACATCGGTACTAGTACTATAGTACTCCTTAGCCGATTTATTCAAAAGCTTCGAGGGGCAAGCTCCTTGGCTACCTAGCTTAAATATAAAGTTTGTGCTTCGAACGTTTTTGAGAAATCTTATTCAGAGACAATTTTGCGAGACCTTGTTTTAGACTCAGGGAATCTATTTATTTATTTATACTCTCTTTGGCATCTAAGGTCATTTAGAGTATATAATTTTTGGTGATCACCATTTTCTTGCTTTGAACAAGGATGCAGCTATCCTTTCGCGACCTAATATTGAGTCGAGGCCCATAGGTTGAGAATCGCTGTTCTGTATCATATTTATGCCTTTATATCGAAACAAAGCCTATGACTACGACTTTACTAAACTTCAAAAGATTTGTTTTATGAACATAAAAAATTTTAAAACTAAAAAAGTAAAAATTTTGATTTGTTAAAATACTAAAGTAAAAAATTTGATTTGTTAAAATATTAGCAAATAGGTTTTTCTGTTTAACAGGATGCCTATATTAATTAATTTTTTATTCTAGTTTTCTGACTTTTGGTGAGCGAGGACATTAAAACATTTTTACATTCGTATAGTTTCTCTGTTTTTGACAGATTGTGATTACTCGAGAGAACAACTTTATTACAATACAATTTTAATGGAGTGACTTCCGTTCCTATTACAGGTGGCGTCATCAATGAGTGATAATTTTTCAAAAGTAGGTATTTTTCAAAATAAGGTCCGGCGCGTGGCATGAGTCGATATTTTATCTTATGAAATTAAAATTAAATTAAAAAATTCAAATTATTGAAAAAAGTCTAATATTCGTATTATAATATAATAAATAATTTTTAATAAAATATAAATATATATAGTTTTTAATGCCTATTCATTTGAATTAGTTATTAATATTCAATATATATCTCTTGAATCGGATTGAATTAGCTAGACATAGTTTATTTGTGAGTATATTATTTTGCTAGTATATTAAGTGGTCACTTTGCCCTGTTCCATGAGCTGGATTCATATACTAAAGGTCAGTGATTCACTTCTTGTTCTGAGCAACAAAAATTTATTTAAATTAATTTAAATAAATAAGGATTCTAAATGGCCTCAGATGCCGAAAAAGACTTAAAAAAAATGTGGTCACTTGATCTTATTAACTTTTTGGCATTGCTCAAATAAGAGGCCTCTATCTACCCAGGACTAAGTATGTTTGATTTATATGATTTTGTAATAATATTAATATAATAAATGATAATATTAATAATAAAAATAGGTATCTGCTATATATAATAAATATATGAGTAATGTAGAAAAAAAAATTATAATTTATAAATATTATATAAAATGTTCTTAAACTAAATTAAAACCTATCGAAACTATGTCTTATAATTTTCCTAGAAATTCCTCAGTAAGAAATCATAGAAGTTGACAGATGTTTGTGAGAGTATTGATATTATCCTTAATGCTTTTATAAGATGTGATAAGTGTTTATTTTCCCTTACCTATATATGAAATATATAGTGAGAAAGTATTTCTATTATTCTTGGTGCAGACGAGATATATGATTGATGAATTGTCGCAGTTGCAATAAGGTGTTTCAACACCAATTCTGAATAGATACGTAGTTGAGGCGATTAAGGGCATGTCCGAGTCCCATTCTTATTAGATGTATTGTCAATATTTTGTTTAATAATTTCGTAGCATTATGTTAAATAGATGAGACCCTCTATTTCTGCTTGTAGCTATCCAAAAATTATGCTAGTTGTACATGGCACTTGTTGTAATATTAAAGCATAAATGTCTGATAAAGTAGATCAAAATTTATATAGCAACCCCATCTATAGCACTATTTGCAATGCAATCGACAACATTATTCTCAATTCCCGCGTGGCTAGGGATCCATAAAATTTTTACATATTCTCCTGATTATTTAAATCAAATATTTGATGAATTATTTCTAGTATTAAATAAGAGTTTGTTTGATTTCTGGGATAATTTTTAATCGCCTCAACTAAACTAAAAAAATCCGTTCAAACGATGAAAAAATTTATTGTTTTTATTGTGTATGTATTCTAGTGGCTTCAACACAGCAATGGTTTCAGATGTGAATACTGACTGCCCCTTTGTTTAATTTATAAGAGAAATGAATTCGTGCAATAAGAGATGACAACATAGTTGAATTCATTTCTTGTAGAGCCATTAGATTTTTTTTACTTTTTGAACTTTTGTCATCTCTATAATTGATTTTCGCTTATTTAAAATTGACAATTCGGGAGAGGCTTATAGATCCCTTGAGTATATCCCTGTCAAAATGCAGAATTTTTCAGGTAAAATTTAGTAGATTTCTATAATTTCTTAAAGTATAAACAAATTTAATTATAGACGTGTATTTTTGCGATCTCAGCTGTCATTTGTTAGTGAATGACCTTGCCATGGACGGGAGATGTTCATCTAATATTTGTATTTAGAATCGTTTAAAGAAAAAGCCAAGCAATGGGATAGATGTGATGCTAGCGACGCGCGCCGCGTTAAGTAGAGGGGAGACCCCAATGACGTCACTAACGCCCGATGAGGGAGGAGTTTTGCGAGTAGTGGCGGGTCTGGTAGTATTGGTGATGGTGGTGGTGACGGTTCGATACCAGCGACGGTGGCGGTATCGGTGGCGAAGTCAAACGAAGACGGTGACGTTTGGGTGGTTGTGGCGGCGCCCGGGAGTCGAGTCGCAGCCTCCGCGGAGGCCGGCGGCAGCCCTGCCTTCAATGCCCAGTCTCTAGTCACCTAATGTCCTGGCTAAGGACAAGGCTGCTGCCGGCCGGCCTAGGCCTCGCCCTCTGCATCGTATACGCTCTTAATACGTTTGTTGCCCGGGAAAATGCACCTATACCTGCACATCTCGCAGGTAGGTTGGCGCTACAAATCCATCCCCCTCTCTCTAGTGTTTGTTTACACCATCTGCATGCCTGTGTTTATATTTTTTTACATTCAATTTCTCATACATTTACTTTTTTATAATAAAATGAAACGGGGAAGCAGATCTTTTTTGAAAATTTAAAATAATTCCCCTTTGGGATAGGTAGAGTAAAATATGAAGTTTCAATTCAAAATATTTTCAAAAAAGAATCTGATTAAATTTTCCGGGTTTAAATATACTATAATTTCCAACAAAAAGTTTTAGGTAATTTAATTGCTTTCACAAATATTTTTTTTTTTTATTAAGTTTTGGGAGAGCTGCTCCCAAGGCCCAGAGGTTAAAGATACTGAGATTGTCAATATTGATACCCTTAAAAGCCAAGGGGTATGGGTTCGGATCCCAGGCAGTCCGATGAAAATTTATTTAAATCATTTGGATTCCAAATTATTAATATATAAATAAATATGCCTGGATTACAAGTATCGTAATAAATATATTTCGTTTCAAATCTATATGGCGTCGAATGCCGAAAAGACAAAAAAAAAAACTTGGAGAGGAAAAGGGAGACTTGGTCATTTTATAATTAGTCTTTTCTTACTTTTGCTCATTTCTTTTTTACGAAAAATCAAGAATGTTCAACAATTAATAAATATAGTGAGAAGGCCCTGAAAAAATCTGGTCAACAATGTGTTTTTTTAATTATATGGGAAAAAAAGTACGTGTCTAAATGAAAAAATAAATTATGAATTTTAAGTCTAAATTCCTTAATTTATTATTAGGTTTATGGCATAATAATTTATCATTTATCATTTTTATCGCATGTTTAAAAATTTAAATTATATAGATGTTATGTGCTATTCAAGAATTTAAAAAAAAAGCGTGTAAAAAGAAGGCAGTTAAATTTAGTGGTCCTTATAGATCCATCTGCTGAATCCCAGTTTATTTATCCGGATATAAGATTTTCATTTTTTTTTTTTAAAGATATCCCCAAAGATAAACGACTAAAACTTTGCCAAAATATTTCACTATACATGGTATTTATATCATTAAATTTTGGAACTGAGTGGCTGAAGGGAAAAGGAGAAAATTGATTTTAATTATATATTATATATATGTATGTATGTGTGGGCATTTGCCGGATTTTCTTTATTTTTTGACCCATTTAAACAGAATATTTTTCTACTTTGCCAAATTATTTATTTAAGTAATTTGAACATATTAAATAAATTTTGTCAGTGATTGCTTTCAAAGGTTCAGGAACTTTTTGTTTTTTTTTTTTTGGTGCTACAAAAGTGGACTTTTTTGGAACGATACAGAGGAGAACCCCCTTCTAAATGACGTTTAGCAACAGCAAAAAGTATGTTCTTTTTGCCAAAATTATTTTTTTATTATATATGGTAATTTAGAAGATAGTTTTAATAAATTTTTAACATTGATATTTTTATCCCATTTCAAATTTTGGTACATTGTGTCTTTGTTTGTATCTTCTGCTCCTGTCCCTTTTAAAAGAAAATATTCTTTTTGGAATATTTAATATTATTAAGTAGAACATTCTCCGAGAATTTCTTTTTTTTTTTTTTAAATAATTCTAAAAAAATATACTGTGATATATTAATATTTCTTATAAAAGTTAAATAATAAGTTTTGCTGGGCTGAGGATCTCACAATACATCTCTACTCAACTACACTACCATTTCTTTTACGGCATCCGAGGCCATTTAAAATTCCGTTCTTACTCATTTATTATCAATTGGTAACCAATATAAATTAAATAAATTTTGTCCCAAACAACTGATTTTGAAACGTGAAACGAAACCTCTACCTCTACTCCAAGGGACAGGGCTCTGTCACTTCTAGAGTATGTGAGTTTGTAATATTGCTTATCGAGAGATTCTTGATATATAATAGATGCATTGAAACTAAGGTATGTGTATCTCAGGTTGAGAAACGCTGTAATGAAAGAAAAAATTGTTTATCCATTACGAATATATATTGTACTTTTTTATATTAACAAATTATTTCTAAAATAAATATTTTTCACATAAAATTTCAAAACAAATTACTCATAATTATATTCAAAGTAATTTATTATTAAATTATTCCAATTTAAGATTTATATAAAAAAAAGTATTGAATTGCAAATTGCCTATTTTCAGATAAAAATTATTAAATCTTAATCT
>JAAAKE020020338.1:0-27944 GCA_010014785.2 Anisolabis maritima | reverse complement strand
AAAAACAATTGTATGTATATTTTAAGAAAAGTCATGAAGTTTAATGGCGGTATAATAACGTGGTGTTTAGAAAATTTCAAAAAAAAATTAAAAACGGTCATTTGACCGGTCGTGGTAGGTTTAGTGTTAAAGTCTTTTCGGCCAATTAAATGTTAAAAATATGAAGCAACTACAATTTTTTCATTATCAATTTTTCATTCCTTTTTTATCCAACGTTTCCTAAATAAAGGGAAGTAATGTGATATTACCAATTTTGGCTTGAGATTAAGAGCATAACTTAGCAAGTTAACTTAAGAGCAAAAATTAAACTATGCAAGCATCATGGTCAAGCTTCACGTATAAATATCTCTATTTGATTCAGGGTGGCAAAAATTAATCGAAATTTTAAGCCTTAAATAGCCTGTTTTTCCATTCTAAGCCGCGGCTTGTTACTTGTTATAAAGTGTTTTAAAACTGCGGTTTATAATGGAATAAAGACTCACCCAGAAAAAGAATTTGATCGAAAAGATGGCTTATAGAAACCCATTGATATAGTATTTAGTTATTGTTTAGCTCATCCTTTAAGTTTTTTCTTTTGTGGAATAATCTTCTGAATTTTAGGAAATAGAATAATATGCGGCTTATAAACGGGTACGGCTTAATAGCGATAAAAAGAGGAAACTGAAAAGCCGCGGCTTATAAATAAAAAATAGAGTATAACATAATTTGTGAGACGACCATATCAGTTTATTTTGTTTCCAATATTAAGTGATTTCTCTTTGCGTTAGCTTTAAAAACCTCTTAAATAGAGAAAAATTGGAAATTTTTCGAATCTGTATTATTAAAGAAAACAAATTTTTTATGATATTTCTATTCATTCATCGAACAAACATATAAGCCCTAAAGAGATGTATCTTTTATTTATTCTCTCTTGGCCAAAAGCTTTTGGATGATGAATAAATGGGATAAATCAGAGAATGTTTTTAACTTTTATTAATCACATCACATTATAATAATAATATCGACGTTTCAAAAGCTTTCTTACTTTTTTTAAATAATTCTACAAATATAGGCCTATTATGCGAACAAATTTATCAAATTTTGACTTAAGAATCTGAAATAGGCGAAAAACATCTATGTTAAAAAGATTAAATATTTGTTTTATTTTTGACATTAAAATTCATTCATTATATTATTTTTTAGAGAATTCTCTAAATTATTTACCATTTAATACTTTATCTCAATTAAATATGAGTATATTTTTTGAATAAAATGAGGACCAAAATCGGGTTTCAAAATCAAACTTCCTCAACAAGGGACGTACCGAAATGGGTTCATAGTCCCCTTCTGCCTCAAGTCATCGGAACCCCTGGGTCGAATCAAAATGTTAAAAAAATGAAAAAAATTAGTTTCTCAAAATATTCATAGATTTTTCTTTTAAAATTAATGAATTAATCCTCTATTGGAGCTGTGGCCCCCTCCCTCCATATTTGGGATTAGGTACGCCATTGATCTTAATTTATTCATAAGGATGATAATAAGAAAAATTATATTTTCGGACTCAGGAGGTCCAAAATGTCAAGAACAATCAAAATCTCGAGATCGAATTTTTGGACGGTTACAATTCTTTCCCTATACTACGTATACGAGAAAATAAAAAAATCAAGGAATTTTTAAAGCTAACAATATAATATAAATAAATAAATAAATAAGATTTGATTCATATCAAAGTCCACCCCATTCCACTTCACTTTTAACTGTAATTCTTTTGACATTTCGTATCCAATCCTACCAAAGAAAATACTTCTTTTTTTTTTGCAGACTTTGGGCGTAAAAAAATTGACATCAGCATGAATATATTCAATTCCATCAACAGCATCAAACTTTTGAATATATATGGATTCAACTTGGTAGAAAAATCATTCCAGTTGAAGATGATTCCATTTGATTTTACTCTGAAATCCAATTATTGCCGGTCATTCAATATTATAAAAAAAAATTGACATTTGAAATCTTTTCTTTTTTTTGAATTTATTTTTCTATATTAAGCCTAGATCAAAGGTGACGGAACCACCAAAATAAAACAAATTAACTGGAAAAAAATACTATTTTTTTAAATATAAAAATGTCTTGTGAAAACGCATATCACATAACTTTCTCTTCTTAAGATAAAGAAAACTGAGTAATATACTGTCACACCATATTTTTTAAGTTGGGCCCTCTAGGTTGCTGTTTAAGGCCAATTTAATATAATATAATCGATTTCTTTAGAGAGGTTTAAGAAACAGAGCGTTTACCCGAACAACAGTAAAGTCAACCAACCCCAACCACTTTTGGGGAGAATAGGGGTAAATACATTTCCAAGATCATTTAATAAATAATTAATAAATGAATTTTAATCAAAATCATTAGAATTATGGGCAAATCGAAAAAAAACGAACATCAGTGTGGCCCAGGCAACAGGTAACTTTTATTCCTCGTAGGAGCTTGGGAATCAAACCTAAGACTTCTAGATTTATTTAAGATAATAATGGTGTAATATCAAAAATAAATGCAAATATTATAGAAGAAATAATTACCTAGGAAGACCATCTCGGTGTGTGCACGCCAGTGCGGCTGAAGAGGCTCAGGAGGTGGAGGATGCCAATAGTACCATTCGGCCACCTCCAGGATGGCGACATTCACAGCGTTGAGTACTAGCACCGAGATCGCCATATACAGCAACACCTCATGTTTACGCGGCGAGAGCGGCCCAGCTGCTGCACAGGCAGCCATTGAGCCGCTCACTCCCATCAGGATGGTCTGTAAACAATAAACAAAAATATTTAAAATATAGCCCTCTTCAAATGTTAAGTTTGTAGGCGACCTTGGACCGGTTCCCAGTTGAGCAACACCAAGTAAAGTTGAAATTTGGATGGGTGGGCGAGAAAAACTAGAGAGGAGACTAATACCCTATAAATTTATGGTTTAGCGAATGATTTATCTTTGATTCAGTAAGAGTTTAGAGTATTGATGTAAAGAAAATATTTTAAAAAATTATCTCAAATATAATAGTTGTTGGTTTTCATCATAATATAGGAAAGTTGCTTTTCTGTAAAATTTCTTTTAAGTAATCAATCTAGCTAATTAATTAAAGATTAATCCCAAATGAATGCAAAATAATAAGGAAACTACGGTAAGTGTCACTCCACAATATTAATATAAATTATTGATCACCCTTCAAAAGAGCATGAACAAATTAGGCCCTAAAAATAATTTTTTGTTGAGTCGTTGTTTTCAGCACCTCTGGCCATTTAGACATATTTATTTAAATAATTAGTATCAAATATAACTTAAATAAATTATACTACTCAGGACGGGAAGTGTACCAACGATCTCTAAGGGAGTCCCGAAAAGAATATTTTTTCTATTTTAGGATGTTTAGGGAAGAGGATTAAGAAGAAGATTAGCCTTGGATTATGGAGTAAGATCTCTCTACCTCTTTTCTAAGGGGTAGAAGCTCTTATTTTTTTGGGTTATAAAAACAAAAACAACAACAACGACAAGATTGTCTAAAAAAATGTGGGCTCCATTTCCTCCAAGGACGATGCGCTGCGTCCAATTATTACGATTATTATAAGCTATAATAAATTTTAGCAGTTTTGAGAGGAAGCACAAACTCTGGCTTATGAAGCAAAAGACTTTCACTACTCCAGGGAGCAGGATCATTCTTTATAGTTAAAATATAATATCAAATTATTAATAGATTTGTATAAAATCTTAATGGAGAATATAAGAGAATGTAAGTTAAACCAACGGTTGAGGTTGCCTACCTTCAGGCGTTCTTGATATTTTTAAAAAATTGGAATATTCGTTTTAATATTATTATTATTTTTAATTTTATATTTCCACTGATGTAATAAAAAATGTATAAAATTTTACGAATAAACTGGATAAAACAGTACAAGATGGCCTATCTACAGGCGCGTTTTCACTTTGACCTGATGTCCATGTTTTCGTCAGAACCCAGAATTAGATAGAGACCGTTTAGAGGATTTTTTTGTTAATACCTAAATCGAGTGTTTTTTCCTAGTCTAGTCAAAATCCAACATGTCCAGGACAAAAATGTTTTATAAAATGTATTAGTAAATTAGATATTTTAAAATTTGACTTTATAAGAAAGTTGTCTCGTTTTCAATTTTTTTTTAAATTTTAGGATTCCTAGTAGAAATAAGGAATTCTTATCTTTATCATTATTATTTTTTCATGCTACCTTCTAAAATTAACAATTTTTCTAAAATATATGAAATGCTAAATGTTTTGTTTTTGGTTGCACTCACCTAGGCCTGCAGATTTACAAGGAAAGATAAATGAGGTCTTTTCAGTCGAGCAAAAAACAAAATATATAAATGCTAAGAATTATATATTTATTCTCTCTCAAATCTCTGGTTTTGACCGCTAAAGCTGTCAGTCCTCTTCAGTGAGGACATGTCCTATTTTGGAATGCATTCCTGTTCAATTTGTTTTAAATTTTCCCGTTTTTTAAAGAACCTAAAATTCCTCATTTTGAAATCCACTAATTTTAAAAAAGTATTATAAAAAAAACTAAAATAATAAAAAAAAGAAAAGGAATGGTACAATACATAAAAAATCAGATTATAAAGAATAAAAATATATCTTACCTTACTTAGCATAAAATTTAAAAATTGTAGCTTCATGGGAAATAATTTAAATTTTCTCAGAAACATACAGAAAGTAATTATTGTAATATACGTGTAAACTACTTGTAAAATTTTAAAATTTCTAAAGGACTATTAAATCTGGTTTAGATATAAAATTAAAATTTCGTGTGAGTAGTTTTTTAGAAAACAAGGTCCCAATTGGTAAAAAAAAAGAAATTTTGATAATAATATGTAGATAAAACATATTTTTAAATCGAATTAATTAATCATTAAATTAAATCTACCTGGAATGTTTTTTATTCTTATTTTCAAAATAAAGTTTAATTAAAATTTTTTTCCATGCGAGGCTAAATTCCAATAAATGCAAAGGTCATAAAATTGTAGTTTATATGTTTTGAATCTGCCATCTCAATTATTTTGTTTCCTTTAATTACCTTTGGCATTGATGTTAGCATGTTATGCTAGAGCTCAAAGCAATGCAAATAGCTAAGGATTTTTTTTATTATAAATTTAATTTTGATTTAATTATCTAAAAAAAAACTTATATTAGGTAGTGTTAAATTTTTTAGTTGATGATATAATACGACTACTAAAACAAAATAATAAAAAAAAGAAAAGGAATGATACTATACATAAAAAATTTTGCATTTTATAATGCGAATATAAAATATTTAGTATAGGTATGTGGTATTAAAATTCCATTAGTGAACAACTCTATAAGTCCTTTTGACAACTGTTTTGGTGGGTATAATTGTTATATTTTTACTAAAGTTTGCCGAATTTTATTTTAATAGAAAAACATTTATATTCAAAGATAGAATGAGGGCAAGGAGACTAAAACCGGTCCTGGAGATGAGATGTAAGTCAAATAAAAGAATAATTAGGCCCCTTAAATTTATCAATAAATTTCAGACGAGAACTTTCCTCGCTCGCTATTATATATGAATACAAAAATATGAAAAACGTAAAGATTTTTTCAACCATTCTAATTTTATTTATTATATATCCTATAAGCCGCGGCTTGTTACAAATAAAAAATATTTTAAAAATGCGGTTTACAATGGAAAGCCGCTTATAAAAGAGTGCGGCTTAGAGACTTCCACAAACATATCTTTAATAAATTATTTAGTTTATAATTATAATTTTATTTGAAGACATAGAATATTATATTTATACCTAGATAAATTAAGCAGAAAAATAACGCTTTCAGTATATATTATAATATCAAGAAAATTAAAATATATATTTTACTTTTAACTATTGTCTAACATTTTGAAACCTTCGAGTAATAAGAATTACATGCATTTACCAATATTTAATTTTGATATGATTATATATTGACTAAATTATGAAATATCAAAGTTCGAAAACTTCAAATTTAATTAAAATTCATTTTCGAAAGGAAACAAACACTCAATGAAATATTTTTCTTTCTTATGAAGGCTATAATTTTACCTATTAAATCTTAGTTTATTCAGGCAATTAAGAAATAGCTTGCTCTATTTGGTTGTTATTATAATACACTTTACATACATTTTCAACCTTGATTAGGCATAAAAAATTCATAATTAATCTCAAGGTCAAATCTTTCTATAAATAAGAAAATAGTTTTATTTACAAATTAATAAATTAATCATTCAGTATAATCTCCAGGTAGTAAAGTAAAGTATTAGATGTTAAGAAGGTTGCTCTATTATTCGTTAGTGCAAATATTTTTCTTTAAGGTCGTTTGTTTCATATAGAATTATAACATGATATCTTTTCGATCTTTTGCCTACTAGCTGTCCTTCTAAGCTTAGAAGATACGACCGGTATGTAATGATATATATATTTATATGATATACGAATATATTTGGGAGAAAGAGAATAATAATACTTTAATTAAAAAATTTTCGATTTTAATGTTGCTAGTTATCTATTAAATTTTTGTAGAGAGATATTATATAAGTTTTATTAAAAAAACAACTCCCAACTTTTTAAAATAATCAGATATATATCTGCGCACATCTAACGATTTCAAATGGTTAGAAATTGCTCTAGAAACCCTTGATTATTTGCTGTCTTGTCCTGAAGAAGGAGACGTTTACACTCCGGAACGTTGAGACTTATTGGTATAGTCAATAAATTGTCCTGAAACTCATATCTCCATATTTAGTGAATTTTCTCCAACACGTCTCAAAATATATTTTGCAAACAGTGAGCCCTCAACAAACGAACTTAATTCGTGCCCGTCCACAGTTCGTGTCTTTAATCCCAGTTTTTCATTTTCTCTTCTGGGAAATCAATTAATCCGTTGACAGATTTGGAATTTTTTGGAAAAAAATGAAATCAAAATGTATTTTTTATAGAAATTATTCCTTTTATTTATTATTTATATTATTATTTAATTATTTTCAATTTTTTAATATAATCTATTTTAAAAAATTAATACAGCATTTTATAATTGATGACGTGTTACTACAATAAATTTAAATTAAAAAACGCGGCTCATATTATAACGAATTTAATTTATCCAAAATGCGTTTTTTAACCAAACCAGTGTTTAAAATATTGTAAAATTTCATATCCTAAGAATAATTTCCAATCTAAAGACTAAAATGGGGAATAGAAAAAAATAAGTTCGTATCTCGAGGCCAACATGCAATGGAAAAAAATTCGTATATCAAGTGGTTTGTAATTGGAGGGCTCACTGTATTAAATTGTTAAATGAGTTAACGTTTTTTTCAATCTCTAAACAGAGAATATGTGTTTCATACATATTTTATTCATGAAGAAAATGAAGGTACTATGATTCCCCATTGCGTTTATCTAACTCTATCATGTCAATAAATGCATAAATAACGCTCTGTGTGCAAGAGGTGCGTCCCTTGAGCCCTCGGTAGCTTAACAAAGGTCTAGAGGTTGTTGCTGCATGTTCCAAACCCATCACCAAGTTCAACAAGCTTTAAGCTTTTAAGAGTTTTGTTTTTGTTGTGCTTTGCTGGGGTCAATTGGTTGGTCTTTGCGTTGTTTTTTGTTTAGTGAATGTCAGGTCAGGTCAGGAAAGTTTTTTAGTGCGATCTAAATATATAATCGGAATACAATTGGTGAATGAAAAAGTAAGAAACAACTGAGGGGAAAGGGAATCGATTGAATCGGAAGAATATGAATGGAAAAACATGAACAGTGTTTTTTTTCATTTTGTAATCACGAAATCATGAGACGTAAACAAACAAAATATCCAAATGTAATTTGATATAAAAATAAAACAAGAGGAAAAAGTTTTCATTTAAAAATTAAGTAATTCTTTTTTTTGTCTATTAACCATTTAGCTGCGGCAATTGTAAATATATTTTGAAATTTTTTACTCTTGTAATGTACTGTAATTGTTTATTTACGATTTCAATAAATTATTATACTTCTTTATTTGGTTATTTGGTTAAAAAGCATCAACTATTTCAAACATAGCCTTTCAACCGAGATTAAAATATTCTTTATTTTGAAGCAAAATATATATATGCAATATTTTTTTGTCAAATTTTTCGTTTGAAGTGATAGAAAATGAAAAAAAAAAAAAAAAAACCATTAAAGGGTTAAAAAAGATAATGAAGTGTCGGTGATTTTCTTTTAGTGAGTCATTATTTCTGGCGTTAAAGTTCATTTTGCTCGCTTTTCTATTAGATCGACTTAAAGGAGCTTTAAAACGACACAAGTGTCTCTTTGGAGAATGCACCCCCAGGGAAGTACTATACTACAGCAAATCAAATCTTAGTATGGAGAGCCAACCAGGCGCGATACAATCATCTGAAAGGTCATTTCTAAACTGTTTTTTAAATCTGTTAAAGCTAAATAAAAAATAAAAAAATAATTTTTTTTCCAAGACTCTTGCCATCTGAGGTCATTTAGTCGATATTTATTAAAATTAATTAGTAGCCATTATAATTTAAATAAATGCTCGGAAAGCGAATGCTGCTGATATCACCTCAGTGGAAATAGACATCCATATGTTTGTCGTAGATTTTGTAACATTTTCAAATCCTATGGCTTATGGATAACAATATAAAAAATAATAACAATAAAAACCAAAAATTCTGATTCGAGTTTGGTAGGCGCGAATTAGGCCCAATCAAATCACACATCTGGTTTTTTAACTTAAAAAATTATTTTACTCCTTCGGGGGGTTTTTTTTTAAATTTATTTCAAGTACTTGGTTGGTGTACCATTTTTCCAATCATACAAAAATCTTATTTAAAGTCTACAATTTTGAATATAGTAAATATAAATATATCAAATATAATCTAACAATAATAAATAAATATTTTGTACAGATAAGTTAGAATAAGAAAATGAAACTATTGATAAAAATATGACAGATGTACTAGATTAGATTTTCTGTTGGGTGTATTAGGATATTTCTGTAAGTTGGTTGGTATTCTATTTCTTGTTTTATTTCCTTCGGGTTTTACGTTTAAATTTTAAAATTTATATTGGATTTATTTTACTACAAAATATTTTCTTAAATATTTTCTTTTATTATTAAATTGTTATTAATAAAATGTAGAAACTTAAAACCCGAAATATAGATTGGATTTATTAATTAAGTAAAAAATTAAGTTTAAAAACCCCAGGTAGCAATTCCAACTTCGAGCACGTACCGCGCTTGCGCAGAGACGTTTGAGTCCCTCTAGAGCTTTCAACATTCACCTATCCAATAACGCCCCATACTTTAGCTTCGACTTCATAGTATCTCAGAGTCATAGATAGATGTCCTTCGGATGCCAACTCCCTCCAATTTTTTAGAAGAATGTAACTTAAAGAATATTTCCATTTGTTTAAATATTACTTGTATCTAGATAGTCAATTTATACAAAAACATCAAGATCTGATAATTTTGAATGAATATCTAAGCTTTTTCCATTAAGGCCAGAATACGCTACGCATTATTCTCCTTTAATTCTTTCATTATTAACTCTAGGCTTACCAACTCTCTTTTCTTTCCTAATATAAAACAAGCTACAATTCATTCATTTGAGTCTTTAATAAAAAACTAAATTTCTTTTATTTCTTTTATAAAACTACATTTTTCTTCTTTTTTTTTTACCTTCCCTGAAGTGCTCCATTCTCTATTTCCTTCATTTTTCCGCATTCCAAAGCAAAAACTTCTGGATTTTTTGTTTTTAATAATATTTCAACGTTTCCTTCAAGATTATATTTAAAGATAATTGAAATATTAAAATGAGGAAACAAGCACATTTTTATAAAGGTATGCCAATAAAGGAAACGTAAAGCAAGACATTATAATAATTTAAAGTATATCTAATAAAAAAAAAGGTAGAAAATAATAATTATAATAATTTCAAAAAACATTTTCACTCCAGAGGATGCGGGTTTGGTTTCCATTCAAACTGAGCAAAACATTTCTGTAATACATTGACATAAAACTATGGCAAAAAATTGTTTTCATTTACTTTAAATCATACTTCCATCCTGCAATAAAAAAATAGGCAAGTTATAACACTTTCCCACCAATTTTAGCCAACGCCAATCATATCCTCTGGGAATATAAAATGTAGCCATGCGACAAACCTATCGAGTTATGTTGGTTTTTTGGATATGCTGTTTGGATAAATATGTATCTTTTCATTAATTGAATTTAAAATATAAATAAATAAAGACGGAGTCTAAATGACCCAAATGCCAAAAAAGACTAAAAAAATATGAATATATACCGATCTAATTGGGGATCGAACCCATGACTTTTCATTTTAAAGTCAATATGTAAAGAGCCGCGACAAAAGATTTGATCTTCACTTATGTAAATTTTGAAAAAATCTAATTTAAGAGAAAAAAGTCAAAGGGATTAAATAAAATTTCAGAGTTTTCTCTCTATAATGGTCTATGTTTATTCATTTATATTTTTATTTTTTTTTTCAATTTTTTAGAACAGATTGTTATTAATATGGACCCAAGCCTGAAAACAAATGTCTTAATGATTATCTTCGGTTTTTAAAAGATTTGGCCAAGCGGATGCTTAGAAAATCGAGGGACACAATAAATTTTGGAGGCCTTTTTTGCGTGTCGATTCACTTCAAATTTTATACCTTCTTAGTTACTCCTAAGACTATAAATTTCATCCTTTTCCGATGAGTAGATATAAGCCAAAATAAAAGCTACACACTTATGCACATACGCATATTAAGATTTTCGTGGTCCTTTTGACCTGAAACGTAAAGATATTTTTAAAAATTGGGAGGGGTTAAATTTTTCATGATCATTATACCTTTCACTTATTATATATAATGGGGAAAATAAAATAACTAACAATTCCCACCCTAATTGATTGATTCCAAAACCAGCAGAAAAATATTATGCAAAGCTTTATTCATTTCTGCTGAGAGAGTTGTGATTCAAAAGGAAAATAGGACTTACCCAGGCACCGGTGAAGACATTGGTCCCGAGGCGGCAGATGGGCAACGAGAAAAGACAGAGGAGGCCGAGGATGAGCTGCACGGAGCCAACCACCAGGTAGACAAGGCTCCAGAGGATGTGCGCGCCTCGGCAGGTGCGCTCGCAGGAGCACATCGCCCCTCTAGAGCACAAACAAACCCACACACTGAATAGAAAAATTCGAAATTAAAAACAACTCATAACCGACTAGAAAATATTTATTTTTAGTAATTTTTAGTTTTTTCAATTTTTTTTTACAAAAACTAAGAATTTATGAAAAAATTTGTTAACGAAATTTGTAAACAAGACAACATTTATTTTATATATATATATTTAATAATTAATAAAATATTAAAGAAAAACTGAAAAAAACATTCAATAAAGTTGCACTTCAAATTTGATGTTACGGACTAAAAATTTAGGTCATTAAGTTAATAAATAAAAGATGTTAATCCTTTATTTTGAAGTTAATTGGTTAAGTACCGTATAAGTATGATAAAACGCTGAGACTGAGCACTATGTTTTGAATCTTTGAATTCGTATGTTGCGCATGCGCCTCAAGGTTTCAAACGGTTTGGCAGTGCGAATGGAAGGATAATAAAAAATAATAAATAAGATTTTGAAGTTTAGAGAATAAAACCGGAAGATTCTTCAACTAAGTTAACAAACAACAAAGGGTAGAGAAAATGAAATATTTAATATGATAATAAAATGAATATTAAAAATGACAGAATATGCAATGTGGTTTTAACTTTATGTTGCAATATTTGCATCTATAAACTATCTCTGGAAGGTAGATATTTATTTCCCACGTCATTCATGTTTAATTGGATAAAATAATTGAATTATAATGTATTATTAAATAGCCCACTAAATCTAATAGAAAATTGCTACAAACCCGGAACTAATTAGTATAAATCTAAATTTTAGTTGTGTTAGACCTTATTAAAATAATATAATAATAAAAATAATAAGTAATAAAATCGCCTTTTGGGTATTCCTTCATAACTTTTGTCCTTCAGAAACATATCAAACTGTGTGTAATTAAATTCTACAAAATTCTGAACTTTTTATAAATTTTTTTAAGAAATCGACAGAAAAGACACTTTAAAAAAACCGATTTTTAAAATTTTGTTTTTCAGCAGTAGACTTTTATTTTTTTGGACAATTTTACTGATAGTTCCCCCATTTTTAGTGGAATTCTTAGGATTCAAATGAAATTATAATAAATTCTTCAAAACGATTATATCAACATGTTTTTTAGTTTAATGCGTCTTATTTTATTAATAAAATGTGCTCTAGAAAAAATAAAAATCTATATTCTGTTATTTTCTCGAAAATTTATAGAGATCAAAATTTTGGGGTATTAAATTAATTAAATTAAATTTGCAATTTCACTGAATAATAATAGAACAAATAGTTTAGAAGCTATAAAGGAATAATTGAAGAACCTAATAGCTAACTTAGGTCCTCATCTTAAATACTTTCCCCAACTCAGAGGTACTTATTTTAATAATGACTAACACACATGCAAAAATTACATTTCTACTAATTAATTCCGGGACAAACCTTAGATTTAATGGTCAAATAATGGCTATATAGGAATTAAAATAAATTAAATTATATAAAAATGGCCTTCGATGTTGAATGAATGTTTTTTTTTTTGAAAAATCATTTCCTTAAAGTGTAATTTTTTAATGATTGAGTAAGCATCTTTATATTACTATTATATAATAAAAATTCAATTAGAATTTTTTTGTCTTTTTAAAATATGATCCTCAATGTTGAAGTTACTTCCTACTTATTTACTTCTTACTAGCCAGCCTTATTATTCCCAAGATATGGGATGTGATATAAAAGATTAAGATAGAGCTGAGAAAAAGATCAGGTACACCTGACTGATTAAAAATCAGAATAGAAAGAAGGTATATTGTTGTAGCTCGGGTAACTCGTAGTCTACATGAAATTACCAAGTTTGAATTCAAGTAATTTTCTTTTAAATATGAACATTTGTATTGATTCGATTTACTAACCTCTAATTCTTTTCTTTTAAACTAACTTCAGTAATTACAATCTTTGCATATAATTTAAAAAAAAAACTAAAATATATGTATAATATATAAATATATATCAAATCTATTTTGTCATTCTTCCATAAAAATTTTGCTTTATAAGTGAATCATTCAGCCTGCAAATCCACTATAGGCAACAGTGCAAGCACAGAAGTTCATCTGGCTGCTCGCTACTTTTTTTAAGGTAAGCCCAGTTAAGCGGTATAATCTCTGTTATTTTTATAGTCGGCATGCTGAAAATATTAACTTTTGGTCTCCGGTTTGTAATTGTTTGAAGAATCATTTCTTCACTTCCTCTATTTTTTATTAGTCTTTTTTCAAATACTTATAAATTATTATTTTTATTATTATTAATAAACAAAACGTACAAGAATATAACAGAAGAGGAATCCCAATGAACATCCACCAATTTAATATAAGAGATTACTGAGATTTCAAGCTGCATTTAGGCGAGAGATTGGCAAATAAAGGAAATCACTGATATTTAAAAAACCTTATTAATTTAAGTTTAAGCGCACTTACAAAAAAAATCCCTCTATTTTAATAGTTAATTATTATTATAAAAACTATTCAAGATTATATTTATGATGCTTTCCTATAGTGTACTTGGTCTAAGTTAAATAATAAATAAATTCAGCATATTGAAATAAGGTAAAACAATATCTATGACGCGAATCAAGTGTTTGCATCACTGTCTGGTTGAGGAAAAATAGAATTAAAATATTCTCCTTTTAATATGTTAATTACACCATATTCAGTGATTCCCAGGGATGAGCCATGAGGATACAAAAGTATTAAAAAAAAATAATTATGTAAACCAAGTTAAGAAGAGAGATTCTGTTAATAGAAAAGTAAAATATTAGAACTTCATTGGAAGGAAGTGCGATTAAAAGAGTGCGCAAGTGTTGAGGCCCAAATACTAAAATGTTGAAAACAGTTGACATATCTATATACAGGTCGTTTTCAGAATTCAAGAGAGTTATAAAGCCGGAGAATGAATCATGGGGGAAAGCTTTATCCTCTCCTAAAGGAAAAAGCGGGGAAGGTGGGGAGGTGTTGTTAGTGGTTACAGAGGTTTAGCCTGCATATAAATATATAAATTCCGAAAACGGCCTGACCATGGCTATTCCTATTTTTATTTCTTCCTTCTCTTAATTATTGACCAAAACATTTTGCTATAATAAAAAAAATTTCATAATGTATTTATTTTTCAATCTAGAGCTAGTTTAACATCTCTTTTTTTTAATTAATATGTATAATTTATGTAGAAAATAAAGATTATTATATTAAAAATGAAATTTCACCCTTAAAAAAAAATTGGGGCTCGAAAAAAATAATTGGAAAGAGTATTGGAAGCAGTATTAAAACTGATATGGGAAGTTAATGCAGTTTGGTCCTCTGAGGGAGGCTCCATGCATTCTATTATTTAAATTAATTGCCAACCAAAATAATTAAAATGTTATCTCTGAGGACAGGAAACGAACCCCAGGCTCATATCTAATGAAGCAAGAGCTTTATCTCCGCTCCAAGGAACAGACAAAATTTTTAAAGGCTTCTCAAAAGTTAAACTGACACGAAGCACATTTTTCCAGATTACTATATCTCCCTGAATAAGTAAAAAAATATTTGTATGTGTTAGATTTTTTTAGATATAAAATTCTTTATCGGAATACTCTTGTCCTCTTGGTGAATAAAAAAAAATATGCCTTAATAATTTAACTCTGAGTATTATATATATATAAAGCAAAATACAGTATAACTTTACAAAATTTGTTATTTTTGTAAGTTTAGAATAAGAAATTTTACCTTTTTTTTTAAAATATATTTATGGAGATAAGCACCAACCCCTTTTATGCTAATACAGAATATAGAAGCCGGAACGACAAATGATTTCGCACACGGCGAAGTTCTCTGTATCGGAATTTGAAAATCCATAATTTGACCTTTAAGGTCATGGCTGGATTGTACATTTAAAATTAAAAAGTCTGAGGTTCTCCACTCGCGAATATCCGATATTGAGTGAGCCCATAAAATACTTCCGATTGTAACTCAGCTTCAGGTACTCAAGCTTTAAATAGTTTGGTTATATACGTAAATAAATATATATGCCATACTATTTACTTCTATCAAATTTTCCAAAATTATAGATCGAAAAAAAATTTTAAGATATAACAAAAAAATAGTGTCAGAAAATAAACATTTTTAAGGTTATTTATTATTTATTATTAAAGTACGTCTCAGATCATAATTCAGACTACATTTGACTAAGTACACCCTTATATCTTTGGGATTGTGTTTGAAAATCGCATATATAGATGTGAATGTAATTAGGAAAACAGAAAGCCGGCACATTCATCGCACGCTCTACATTTTTATCGTAATACTGTCAAATAAAAAATATATATTTTTATAAAGACAATTGAATGAATTTGTTTTTATGAAAAATATTTTATTTTACAAAATATATTTAATTTTTCTCGTTATTAATATTTATATTTCTAGTGATAAATATTTTTGCGTTGAACTCGCTGCTTTTTAATTATTTATATGAACATTCTTCATTAAGTAATTGAAAACTTTTCCTCTTCCCTTTTTAAAGGTTATCAATTACTCAGGCAGGTAGCAAAAAATTTCTTTTCTAAGGGAGGGTCCCGATCTGTAAAAATGAAATGAGGGTATATTAAAGATAAATCTAATAATTGCATTTAAAGGTTTTTTTTTTTTTTAATTTTAAGTCACTTCAGCATATAGACTTTAAACAATAACAAATATATTTTAGTTACTTATAATCCAGGTGATGTATCCAATTGATATAAATAAATTTTCATCGGACTGCATGGGATCCGAACCCACCACACCCTTTGAGTTTTAAGGTTGTCAATACTAACAATGTCAAAATCTTTAACACGGGAAGGAAGTTCATTGGTTAAATAAGACAACAATAATCAAACATAGGAGGTATCAATGTCTTTACAAGATTAATACGAGTAGAAGAAGGAAATATGTCAGCTAATCTTTTAAATTGGGCAAGATTTCCAAACACTTTATTTGAGATAGATGTTCTTTCCAAGATAATCTTGGATTAAAAATTATATCGAGCTGACAAACAGTATTCTCGTCCTGAATTTTGGAGAGGTGCGGGGAATGGGACAAGCCTACCTACGTCCCTCCTACTTATGTCTATGAGAAGGGAATAAAAATAAGGATTGAGAACTGCTTGTATAGAAATCATTTCTTGTTTTTTTTTTTTTTATAAAATAAAATGTAGCGAATATAAGAAAAATAGTTTTGCAATGTTGCCGTACATGTAGTTGAGAAGGCAAACCGGATTTTCTATAAATTTGCGAAATATTTTGTTGATAACCATCCTTAAAATGGAAGCTAATCTCTCTTAAAACATCTCAAGAAGCAAAAGGACAACATGTAAAATAAAGAAGCGCCGTTGCAGCGTCTTTTACAATGAGCGTTGTATAATTTCTCTCTTCATTGTTTTTATTCTTTTCTTTTTTTTTGCATGTTTCCTTTTCCTTTGAAGATCATTGCCAGGATCTTCGGGTTGACCTTGTCAAGAACGCAAGAACTCAAGAACTCCGGCTCTCCGGCTGCTCGAACTAATTGAGCTCTTCGTTTTCCTCCTCCTTCTCCAGCTTCGTTTATGGAACTTACGGAGCCGCCGTTTGCAGTGCCGTTCCTGACTGGCTCCTTTTTTTTTTTCTTCAGGGTGGCACTTGCCTGTTAATGACTGTCATAATAATAAAAGAGATTACGAAGAAATTCCCTTGCTAATTAAAATAATAATATAGTGAAATTTGAACTAAAAAAATATCATCTATTTTAGAAATATAAAAATAGCATTTGAAGATTGATTGTAAAAAAGCTATTGAAGTTATAAATCAAAAAACGAAAAAAAAAAATTATTTTTTCTAAAAATAGGCAATATTTTACTCGATTCAATCTTTTCCAACAAATACTCATTTGACGCTCTATAATTTTTCCATTTTGATGTTGTTTTGGAGTTTTACGAAAAATTAATAAGGTGGTGGTCTAAACTCATTTCAGGGCATATTCAAAATGTTCATATTAAATTTAAAATTAAGCGATTAAAACAATTTCCAGCTTTCATCTAATTATTTCCCACTCTAATTTTTGAGTTTTGAATTTACGAGGGCTATAAATTAGCTATTTTTATTTATTTAGATTTATTAAAATTTATTTTTAAAGTCTTTTGGCATCTGAGGCCGTTTAGACCTCCCCCATGTTTATTTAAATTAATTACTAACCCATTTAATTTAAATAAATTTCATCGCTTAGGTGAAAAACAGGCCACTGTCTGACTCTTGGATCATAAAGCAAAACCTTTATCTTTGCTCTAATTGACAGTGGGAAGAGGCATTTATTTAAATTTAATCAGAATTAAAATTATAATTGATTCTGTAACATTTTCAAAAGAAAGCCAACTTCTTTATTACTTTATCTGAGTCGAATAAAGAAATACTATACTCAACTTATTTATTTGCTAAAGATAAAATCTTAAAGCTTGGAAAATCTCCTCTCCCAGTTAAAAATAATTACATAATGCAAACAAACATTTAAATTTATCTGTTCATTTGGTATTTTATCTAAGTGAAGGCTTTTAAGCTTTTTAATTCAATTCATTGGAGGGTATAGGCGGAGATCCTCGATTATTGACTTAAAATGATTTAATATGTCAAACCCAGCAGAGCAAATGAAAACGACAAATGAGTATAAACAAGCATAAAACAATTAAGCTCATAATTATAATAAATTAATTTTCACAATCAATAACAATTTCCATTCTCCCTGATTGCTCTAATAAACTAGTTATAGCAATTTCTCGCCCAAAAGAGCAACTATCCCATCATTCATCAGAGATAAATTAAAATTCACTCAAATGTGCTATTCATTTCCAGGTTATCCTGCTTAGAGATAGATTCATACAGGTAAAAGTTCCAAAAATGAAAAATCTAAAGATTTCCTTGAGGAGAAAAAAAATGGGTTTGTGATTTTCAAAATAATGTTCTTTTCCATTCTTAACAATGTTTGAGGTTTGTCTAATTTTTTAAATATATTAGAACTTATATATAGCTATTTTTTAAATTTTTAATTTGTTCATTTTTTGCTTTTTTTCCCAAAATTTCTCTTTTAAAATGCCGGTTTTTGTCATAATTGATCTTTTTTACTGTTCCTTTTTTTATTTTAAATCTGGAATAACCTGGCGAAGAATGAGGTAATTGAAACAAATTTTTTATAGAGATAATTAACAGGCCTTTATTAAAAACTACAACTAGTCGACGTTTCGGAGAACCAACGCCTCCTTCTTCAGAACTAGTGGGTATTAAAATATGAATTTTCCTATACATTTCATTATTACAAAATAGTGTGTCCAATTCACTGAGTACTTTGAGAAGACATTGGTTGGTCTTCGAATAGTTAATAACTATATTTAATATTATAGTATATAGTTAAGTACTATAGTATAGTGATTTGGACACATTATTTTATAATGACGAATATATGGGAAAATTCATATTTTAATACCCCACTAGTCCTGAAGAAGGAGGCATTGGTTCTCCGAAGCGTCGACTAGTTGTAGTTTTTAATAAAGGCCTGTTAATTATCTCTATAAAAAATTTGTTTCAATTATCACCATTTTTTTTTTTTTTTTTTGAATCCCAATTCTTCATTTCTAGCTGGGAGAGGAGAATTTGAAAAGTACTGTCCAAAGAGTGCAAAATAAATAAGAATAGATTAAGAAACCATTAGAAAGTTATTACTATGACTTTACTATTACTATACTGAAAATTCCCAATTGTGATTAAAAGCGTCAATTATGGTCTTATGCATTTATAAATAAATATTTACTCTTTAGGCAGTAACAGAATTCCACTTTCTTAAGTATTATTTAATTTAAACTTTTACACACCTTTTTAAATGGAAAGATATCTTATTTAAGAAGAAAATAATAAAACAGAAGAGCCAATGTCAAGTTATTTAATGAAAATCCTTGAAATTATGAATTGTGAGATTATTAATTCCCACCTGGTAGAGTTTCCTCTGGGAAATCGGAGCTGTTATGTCAAGGGGAGTTTAATAAAGTATTTTTTCAAAAGTTGATACGTGCGCGTATTAAGAAGATCCTTTCCAAGGATATGGTTTAGCAAGATTAAGGTTGAGGTCACTCAAGACATGAATGAAATTCGAAGTAGAAATAATTAAATTATCTGCTCAATAAATTAACTATTAACAATTAAATTATCTCATTCATTCAGGTTAAATGATTTTTATTAGTTATTCTTTTTTATCCTGAATAGTTTCTACAGTTAATTTGGACCGAATAGGTCCATCTAGCGGCCTTCTATTCTCTACAAAAATATATAAAACTAGCTGTACGGCTCGCGTTTGAAAATTCCCACAGCTACAAGTTATTCTTGAACCAATCTATTTATACAACTTATAAATGTATTATTTAAAGGCATTTTTTTAATTTAGATTTTTATTTAGATTATTGAGTTAATAAATGAATTTGATCCAACGATACAACACGCAAAATGACAAAAGACCACTAAAATAAAAAAAAAATTAATAATTTGTAGCAATAAAAAGCTCTATCTTAGTTGTTTTTTTTTTAAAATGTTTTTTGGCATCTGAGGTCATTTAGACTCCGCCTTATTTATTTAAATTAATTGGTAGCCAATATAATTTGTCGTTCAGGATGGGAAGCGAACCAATGACCTTTGGTATGTGAACTATCTTAACTAGCACGGTTAATTAATCCTAGTAGAACCCCGTGCTAAGCGAAATAGTCTTATTTGAATAAATGACATATGAGCAATTGCCTCTGGGGTTTTAAATTTTCAAAGTGTTTGGACGGTATTAAATCACATTTAACTCGCAATAAAAAAAATGGTTGCATTTAATTTACCGTGTAAACCGGGGTTTGGTGTATTAAATAAAAGAAAAGTTGCCTGTCTTTAAGAGAAATTACTTTGCCTATTGAGATGGTTGGCTATTTTTTATTAATTGCCTATAAATAATTAAAATTCACAATAGGCTAGTTTTATAAAAACAAAAAAAAAAAAAAAAAAAAAAAAAAAAAAAAAGAATAAGAATTGTTGTAGAAAGGTCCATTGTTATGGATTTGAATATCGATCATATATATAATTTATTTATTTCATATAAAAAGAAGAGTTAGTTGGTTGGTAGCGATGAGCGTGTAAATAATACTCCTAAAAGAACCAAGATTTACTAGGAGAGGGAAGTGCTGTGTCAAGCCTTTAAATAAATAAAGAAAGATTCCCTTTCTATTAAGTACTCTTTGCGAGACAAGTAGCTATGAGCCAGAGGCGTAAATACCCTGTGGCCGACCATAGCCGCTTTTTTGCTTGACACCACTTTGCGATATTTTTTTTTATCAACTACAACAAACGAACCAGGTTTTATTTATCACAGCATAATTTTAATTGTTAACAATGTTTATTGTTACTTGTTACATCGTAGGTATTTTTATATTTACTAGGCGCAGTCGTGCTATAATATGCATATCCTAATAGGCGCATTTTTGTTAACTGTCCAAAGACGCTATATTTGCTAGTTACGTCTATGCTCTAAGCTCTAACTGAAAACCCCTCCTATTAAGTTGGTGGAAAGGGCAGGTGTATAAAAAGATCTAGGCGTAGTTAATTAGCTAGAAAAATTGTCAGGCAGAGTTAGAGAATTAAATTAAATAGGAGTAGCTTTTTAGATGTGTGTCTTAAGGATGAAAGGATAATAAAATGGATAAAATAAAAGGAAATAAAATAAATAAAATCCCCTAAACGAGAAGATAAGCTAAAGCTTCAAGGCCCGTTGTTTCATATGTAGTTAGTAAGACTAAAGGAGAAGAAAAATAAGAGAAAGTAAAATTTGATTTTGATGGAAGAAAGAATACAGAAGTCATTACTTTGTTTTGTTCGTTCCTAGAGGTAAAGCCCAGCTGAATATAAATATCAGGGCCTTCCTTTAGATTACAAAAGTTGGAGCCAAATAAGCGGGACTGATGAAGTTAGCGAATACAGATGAAGATGTATCAATCTTATAGGGGCTCCACTTCTGTTGGATAGAAATCGGGATTTCCATAGGGGAAACTTCTCCCGGGCTTTTACTAGACTGGCGAGGCCATCTGAAGTATTATAATGCGCAATCAGCACAGTAATTATTAAAATATAATTCGATGAGTAAATTACAATTATTAATAAAAACAATAGTATATAATATTTGCAGAATTACCTCTTACTACTAGTGAACATTTGTATGAGTTTTTCATACTAAAAAATGACATTCGGCCGAAATATTGACTCTTAGGACGAGCGGAATTTCTTACTAGAAGCCAGTTTCATTCATAAGCCGCTAGTTGGCGCTGTCCGACTAAGCTCAGTTCTCGTTCTTTCTTAAAACGAGCTCGTTCTCGGAGCCAAATAAACTCGGAGTAAGAAGTAATACTATATTATCTATTAGTTTTATCAAATAGGTTCTAAACTTCTATTCGCTAGAAGATGATTAAAAATGATATCTTAAATATTTGAGCAAGTGCATAAGTCTAATTATAAAAAAATATCTTTTTTGTTCAGACTAAAGTTCAAGTTGATGTTTATACGTGCGATTGATGATAAAAAATTTCTTTCTTTTGAAATGAGAATTAAAGGTGAGCTTTTCTTAATTAAAATAGGATAAAAGGATTCCGAATAACGGTTGCCGTATCGTATCAATGCGAATACGATGCTTTACAAATTTATCAAGCTTTATGTCAATTAATCTCTCTCTCTTTCTTTAGATCTAAGGCGATTGAACTTGAGTGCCGAGATAGAGAAAGAAAGAGAACTTGAATTTTTGTGTGGGGGGCACAAAATATGTCGGTAGGTGGAAAGCAAAGGTAAAAATAAAAAAATGATCTCTCTCTCGCTCTCTCCTCTTCTAATGGCTATTCAAATATCATATTAAATATAAATAAATTGAAGAGACGTGAAAAGGAGAGGGAGAAAAAAAAAAGGATGACTCGTTGATATTTTGTTCTCCTGGCGTTAAAGACAATTAAGATGTTTTCTAATGATTGAATAAAAGCCATTTTTAAAGCTAGTGGAAATGATTTTCAAGAAATCTGACAAACGTGAGAACTTAAAAAGAAGAAAAGAATAAAAGGATTGGGAGGAGGTCTTATATAATCAAATAAATTTACCGGCCGGTGAATCAAGCAAGAGTGGGTGATGTTGTTGTTGTTGTTATTCGTCAACAAAACCTGTGCAACAAGTTCACACGAAGTGATTAAGTTAAGTAACTAATTATGCTGTAGTGATTTCTAAAAAAAACACTCAACACTCCTCAAGGACATTGACCTTATGCTAATCAAAACGACGTTACGACCGACCTTCGTGTTCCTTCAAGTCCTTTGCTGAATAGATATTATAATTTCGTCAAGGATCCCTGTTTGGAATATCGAAAATGCTTTTAGTACTATTCTCATATATAGTGAGAGTGAATCATTATTATGAAGGTGCTTGTTATTATTCAGTAAGGGTCGATTTATTAACTTAAAACTAACCCAAAATAAGAATTATGTTTGTTAATATAAGAAAAAAAAAATAGGATGAAAAATAAAAAACTTATATTTAAGATGGTGGCAACTGCCTTTTCGGGGGTTAGAAGTTTTTTCAAATATTTATATGTTTACAGCGAGTTGATTTAAATTTTGTGATTACATCCCAAAAATTTGTATTTTTAACGTCCTCAATCCTATTTCAAAATGTTTTCGCTAGTCCTCTGATCATATTGTAATCACAAAATTTAAGTCTACTCACTGCAATTGAATGAAAATTGGATTTGGTCTTTTATTAAAAAATAGAGTTTTTAATTGAAAAACTTACTACAAATATCCCAGGGCGGTTTCCAATTTATTTAAATGGTCAAAAATTTGTCATTTAATATAATTTTAAAATCGGTTGAACTTTTTTTTTTTTAAGGAAAAAATATATCCTATTTTGCCAACTGGAGAAGGATTTTACCATTTAGAGACGACTTGGGGGAGGAGGGCATCCATCCCCCTTGGCTGAGCCTCTGAATATGATTTTGAAAGAATTCTTGAAGATGTTGATTGGTTTATTGTTTATATTATGTAATTTGTAAATTTGTATTTATTGAATATAGCCAACTAGGACTTCTTTTTAGGCAGGTCGTAAATATTAAAAAATTATTTATTTTCATTTTCTTTAATAGATTTGGTATTGTTCTTTAAAAATCTTGAAAATCATCTTAATATGTTTTTTTTTTATGAAATGAATTGTAAGCAGATATTCAATACTACCATAAAAAAGAAATGAATATTATGAATATTATGAATCATGAATTCATTTATTTAAAAATATATTCTAATTTTAATTTCAAAATAGAATCATGTAAATAAAATTATTAATATAAAAAAGGAAAAGAGAAATAAAATAAAAGCCTCTTTTTATTACCAACATTTCGAGACACTATACATGGTTATCATCAGAATGATAGTTGTCAAAGTTGATGATAATAATAATATAAACATTTGTTATAAACGTCGAATAAAATAAACATAAAACCGTATAAACAAACATAAAAGAACAAAAACATCAAAATTTTATCTTGAATTTTTTCTCCATACAAAGTGTCTCGAAACATCCTCGATAAAATGAAATATTTCTTTCTTGGTGTTTTAGCTCAACCGAATTAATTAAATTGTCCAAAATAAATGACATTGTACTTCTAGAGAAAAGGAAATGAATTTCAATCAATTCTATTAAAATGACAACTAACCCCAATGATCATTTCTGAATGATGATTCAAGATGAATAATTGGATATAATCAAAGAATGTATGCATAATAATAAGAATTTTAGGCTACATCCTGTAAAAAGGAGGCATCAATCAGAGTCAAAGAGTAATAGTTAAAAATAATTCTATATGCGAAATGATTCATTGTCACACCAAGATTTAGAGAGAAGAGGAAAGGAATAAATGAATAGAGAATTAAAATCACTTGAAGATGATCTCATCATCATGGTAGGAACATTTAAAAAAATAAATAAATAATTGGGATATTACTTAGTTTACCTTTCAATGCTTAAATAAAAAAATTTCAGGAGGAAGCAGCAGCTATTGATAAAATAATTTGAAGGTCTAATTTTTCACGTCCCATTTCTCAATTGTTTTAGAAGAGTTCTTTTCCTAGGGAGGATCGAAACTCTGGATAATTGAATAATTTAGTATATTGGTTTTTTAAATTTTCATTCATATTTTTAACTTTTTTTTTTTTTGATAGTTATCATCAGAGTATGCAAACATTTATTTTGAGAAAATGAATAATGTACCTCACACTAAAATAATATATAAAAAGAGGAAATTGTTTTATCTAGATATGAGATGAGTATTAATAAATCAATTTACCAATTAGTTAATTATTCATAATCTTTAAATGAATTTTATATAATAGAATGTGACATACTCAATTGTTAGATTGAGAGAGAAAATAAATAAAATTTTAATATAGTCAAGTGTATTGTTAGTATTAAAATTTTAAAGAGATGATTGCTCACCAGCCACTCCAGCATTAATTCCATTTCGGTGCTTCAATAATTAAGTTTTTTTATGCCACTCTGGAGAAAAATAAAACCTACTACATTGCTTGGGAAAAATTTATCGAACAAATTAGATTAAAATTTAGATACACAATAATCTGGGCTATAATTGGTGGGATTGAGGAAAATAAACATTAATTGGTCAGTCTTCAAATGTCACCTAATCCTCTTTTTGTGGAAATTCATTGAAATTTCGAAAAAAAAAAAAAATGATTACTAATCCTTTTGAGAGTAATGGTAACGTAAAAAAAAAGCGCTAATCATTCATTATTTATAAGCTTAGAGAAGTCAATAAAATAGTGAAATCTAAATTTTTTTCCCAAGAATATTGATAATAAAATTTAAATTAGATATCTTTAACGGATTAGTTTCTTACCCTTTACGGTTTCAGTATCTAAAATTGCGAAACAAAAAAATTAAACGGTTCGTTTTTTTATTTTTGGAAGGATTAAAAAAAAAACATTTGAAAAATTAAATTTCCCGTTACGTCTATAAAAGTTAAGCATCCAAGATAAGATTCTAAGGCCTAAATAAATAAATAAACCACAAAGATTTCTTAGAAAATAATAATAATAATACTATCACAATGCGCGCAGCGCACGTTACGTTTTATACAAAACAAGATAAATAATTTATTTGTGATGGCACAAAAAGGAAAGTGGTTTTTGCTTTTAACACATTTCTTTTATGACGAATCAATTGTCTCGTGGTTTTTATCTTCCTTGAGAAGGAAGTGGCAAAAGCAGAGAAGAAGAAGAAGAAGAAGAAGCCCTCAACAGTCAATTCAGCTGCGACCTAGACCTTCGAAAGAAAGTGAAATTTTAATTGTTTTGCTTCCTGATGGCAACGCAATTCGCGTGGGAAAGAAACGAGAGGACGTTAATTAGTTATATTTAAATGTTTAATAGTAATTATTTTTTATATATTTTAATGTTATTAGTAGATGAAATGATTAAGGTATATTTATTGACGTTAAAATAATTATTTTCAACTTAATTTAATTTAAAGAAAATATATGAAAAATTAATTAATGGTTTTATATCATGGACGCTTGGTGAGTGAGGGGAAACATGACCGCAATGGAATTTTAACCCAGAAAAAAGTTAATAACATTAAAAATGGTTATTTAATCAATTTGCCAATTTAGATGTCCATTTGAATAATGTGGATTTTATAAAAATTTGTTAAATAAATTTAATATTTTTAGAAAAATTCTCAGTTAAATTTAATTTAAATTATCATTAATTAGGTTTATTATCTACGCGTTAATATTTAAGAAAAAAACTAGGATCTTAAAAACAAAGATATACTGTACTATATATAAATAAAAATAAGAGTAAAGAATTTAGATTATAAAATTTAGAAGATTTTACTCTTTTATCTTAAATCCATGAAGGAAAAACGTCTTTAATTCTCGCGAGAGTCGTCCACGTTCATTCGTGGTTCACTCCTAAATACAAAACATCCACAGGGAGAAAGGACGCAAAAATATGGGCACGAAAATGTTCATTCTGAATTTTTAAGATAAAATCGTAAAATATATATGAATATAGGGCTCTCTAAACCTAAACTTAATTTTTAAGACTTAAGCCATACACACTATAAATAATCATATTATTTCAATATCCAGTCATAGTTATTTAATCTAAATGATTTAATAAATCAAGTTCTTCTAAGTTAATTTTATTTTCATATTAATTGATGTTTTAATCAAATGGATCAAATTCAATCCGTGAGTTTTAAGTGCTTCTCTCTCCCGGACTTGACGTATATAATCATTCAAATATTTATTAAAAAAAAATTTTGTTACGACACCAATGTTAAAAAATC
This sequence comes from Anisolabis maritima, assembly GCA_010014785.2. Taxonomy (NCBI): domain Eukaryota; kingdom Metazoa; phylum Arthropoda; class Insecta; order Dermaptera; family Anisolabididae; genus Anisolabis; species Anisolabis maritima. The sequence goes on along the minus strand of JAAAKE020020338.1, from coordinate 1,322 downwards.
TGGTGTCATACATCAGACAACTTTCTCTCACTTAAACTTAGGTAACAGAATTCCGTTCCAAATTTAACCTGATAAATAAAATAATATTTAAAAAAATAATTAAATTGGCAACTGGTTTATTATAAAATATAGTATTTACAAATATTTATAGTTTGCTGTCATTTCAACCGTATCTCCTATCTTTTCTCTGGAATTCTTAAAATCACAAATTAAAGGCCCCCACTTGAGAAGTAAAATGATTAATACAAGTTAAATTTTATCTAATTTATTATAAAGTAAAGCCAGCAAAAAAGTACAAAAGTAAAGGTTAATACATTTTTCTTTTTTTATCTAAAAAATAGTATAAGATGAGGATTTTCTGTAGAGTGAGCGCACCAACCACCACACATTTTTTTAAAAATCTAAAAAATAACTTAAAGCGCCTTTCCCCCCCCCCCTCCCCCTCCGTGGCCGAGAGTTACCGAAAGATACTGACATGGTGAATATTGATAATCTTCAAAGTCAAGGAGAGTGGGTTCGGATCCCAGGCAGTCCGATGAAAATTTATTTAAATCAATTGGATACCAATCGTAAATATATATATTATATATCGTTTAATGTTATATGGCCTCAACTGCCGAAAAGATTTAAAAAAAAAAACAAAGCCAATTTTGAGAAAATTGAAACAAAGTTCATCAGTAAAGTAATAGTAACGTTACTTTTTGGCTGATTTTATTAAAAAGCTTGGAGACGCATGCATCGAGGGTTCTTAGCTTTTAACGTTTTTTCCTTTTTAAGTTATTTTGTTAACTCATAGACACACACAGAGACAGGCCTCTCTGGCGAGACCCAATTCTTTAGACCCAAGGAACTTCAAAACATGTATTTCCGTGACAATAATTTTTCAAGATCGCATCTCTATATACTATATATGACATATACAGGCAAGAGAAAGTAAAAGAGAAATAAAAGATTTATTTACTTAGACTATTTAATAGTAGTTTTATTTCCTTGTTATGCTCATTCGCACCTTTTATTTGAAGAAAGAAATGAACTTTAATAAAATACTTCAACATTCATAAGAGATAATATAAATTTAAATATTCCAAGTTTTCATTGTGCAAACATGTATTTGTTTGCCTTTTCTGAGATGTCTCTTTTTGAATAAGAATCCTTCAATAGAATATAGAATATGATTGGATAAGAAATTCAGGAGCGAATTTTAAAATCTAATTATTTTATTCTATTTTTTTTTTTATTTTAGTCTTTCGGCATCTGAGACCATTTAGACTCCGTCCTTATTTAATTAAATTAATTGGTAGCCAATGTAATTTAAATAAATT
>JAAAKE020020316.1:0-10409 GCA_010014785.2 Anisolabis maritima | reverse complement strand
GACGGAAAAATAACCTTACATGGTGACACCGGTAAAGTGACATATGACGGGGCATCAACAGTAACGGTTGTTATTCCCCGCTTCAGTGGTTCGGTGAAGCTGAGCGACAAAAATTTATCTCAAGAATCTGTTGAAGAATTGCCTGAAATTTTCTTTTCTTGTACCTTAAAACGAACAACTATCTATATGACATTATTAATGTGAGTTGGAACCTCCTAAATTTTTGGTAATAATTACCTGCTGATGAATTAACTCCTGTCAAAGAATTATTTGACCTTCATCATTAAACCTTATATTTAAAAAATAAAGCTTTTACATCCATGGTGCACAATTCGAAGTGAGTTTTCAAATTCTTATGGAACGTTCAACAATTTGTCTTTAAAAAATTTTTAAAATAATTGTTTTTTTTTTTTTTTTTTTTTTTTTTGGCCTATGGTTGTTTTATTGTTCTCTAAAAAAAAAATCAAACCAAGAACGGAGCCTATTTTCTTAATTGTTATAGTAATATTAATTCAAATCATATATTTCAGGAATTATATCACGCAATTATCAAAAAAAAAAAAAATGCGCTTATTATTTCTATAAATGACATTGAAAATGTCTTTGAACTCGTAAATATATTATTATCATGATATTTAAATTAATAAAAATATGTAGAAAATGTAAAAACAGTGGGGACATCTTTAATGGTATGTTAATGGACGTTAAACGGCTTGTGATTCTCTCTCTCTGTGTGTATGTGTGTGTGCGTAGTGAAAATTATTTTCCCATAATGTTGGGACTGAAAAGTCATGCAAAACGAATGGAATTGTTGGGATTTTTTTTTTTTTTTTTGCATAAAAAAACAAACTGCTAAAATTTCCATTTAAGAGAGAGAGAGGAGGGTCAGGACTTATCTTTAAAAGAAAATATAGAGTAATTAAATTTGTAGAATTTTTTATTTAAAACTTTATATTTAAGCTAGGTACTCTCATCGCTTACATTTCGAACTCTTGAATCAAATCGGTCTTAGATGTATTTTTTAGTTTTTTCAAAATTCGTTCTAACAATCTTGATTGAAATTCATAAAAACAATTATTAGGTAATCTTTAAAATGTATTAACCCTTATGTTTGGGGCTTATTTAATTAAAGTTTTGTGAATATATTTTTTGCTGGAGGATCAAGTGACCGGGAGTTGAACCCGGAATCTCCAGCCTATGTTTTCCACCCGAGACACGACCGCATCAGAAAAAACTTACAAGTTCTCAAACAAATTCTAGTCTTTTTCAGATAAACTATGATTTGTCAAATGCAATTCAAGGCATATATGAATGAATAGGCCTTGAATCCGTCAAGTAGTGGCGGATTTACAGAATCGAAGGCCCGTCGCTATGTATTTTTTTGGGGGGCGCCATTGAGAAAGGGCTATTAGTTTATAATAACCGTTATTAATAATAATCTGTATTTATGATCTATAAATATTTCTCTCTAATTAAATATAAATTTAAATGAATAGAGAAGAGATGATAATGAAATTTTATATTAATTTTAAAATAAAAAGGCGATTGCCTCTTGGATGGCGTTTTTTCAACCTTTTTCTTTTTACAATGAAATTTCAAAATTTATTTTTATTTGAAGAAATAATATACTAATATATGAAAAGAAAAGGGGAGGGAGTTGCGTTGCTTATCTTCCATCCTTACAAAATCAAACGCAGTCATGGCAATGACTAACTTTCGAGGCAGAGACGGACCATAATTTGATACCAAGTTTATATTCATACGTCATCAATGAAGGATACCGAAGTGGTAGAAGTGATGAAGACATGAACGACGACAATATTATTATACTAATAAAATAACTTTATTAGACTGCCTCTCATCACCACTTGCTTATCAACTAATCAGCCGTCCTGACCCTTGGAGCGGAGGTAGAGATTTGCTTCATAATCTAAGGGTCGATTCGTTTCCAGCTTGTTATAATAAATTATCAATTAGTTCTAAAATGGCTTCAAGATAAGTGAAAAGGTTTAAAAAAAAAACCTATTCAGCAGATATCTCACTCATATCAAAAGCTTCAAAATTTATGGTTTCGAAATATTAGGACAGTAAAATCATTACATTATAATTTTGTAATTTTTATATCTGTGGCCAAATCAACTTGCCTTCCCATCCACTTATATCATAATTATTGGAATGACTCAAGTGAAACATCATCTCGATATCTCCTAAATTAATTGGTAGACAATAATATTGCTCAGGGCGGAAAATAAACCGCCTGTGCTTCAAGGGATAAAGATATTTGGAAAAGAAGTTTAATAAGACAATAACTATTTCATTTTCAAATGAAAATTTCCAATTTTGAGTTCATAAACTCTCAACATTAATTTTTCTTTTGAGTTAAATATCAAATTTTTGAGTTGAGGAAATTTTTTTTTTTAAGATTGACAAGTTATGAATGAGACGCAAAGTTAAAGCTAGGCTAAAAGATTATTGTTATACCTAACAATGAGTTTTCGAGAGACTACCACTTGGTTAACTTCAAATGTATTGTTAAAAAATCTCATGTTTTTGGGATTTCTTTTATTTATTTATTTATTTATTTTCAAATTATAAATAAAAAAAAGTGAATCTTTCTTCAATATACATCAAAATATAACTATAAATTTAAGTTAATTAGATTACAACTCGCCGAAACCCTCTAAACGGATATTAACAATTTTTATTTATATTTGACAAAGGAGTTGACTTTTAGCGATTTTTTTCAAAATTTATATTTAGAAAATTTTAAATTGGTCAGAAAAATAAAAAAAAATAGTTTTAAATTCATGGCTGAGTGAATATCAATTGTGATAACCGATTTTCTATGAGTAACAGAAGGAAGATAAATAATGATTGTTAAATTTGAAAAAAAAAAAAAAAATTTCCCTCAAATAACGACATTTCCGGTTAAGGAGATGTTAAGAGAACCTGTCTTATTCTAGTAAATAATGTTTAATCCAGTTTATTTAATTTTTTATCACCTGCTTATCATCCATCATCTATTGTCTTTCCGGCATCTTGGGTTTTTAAACATTTATATATTGCGATTATAGATATATTTATTTATATTAAATGATTTAAATTTTTTCTATTTTCTTCGAATTTAAAACTTGGCTTTTAAGGTTAACAATATATTTCGGCGAGCCTGGCTGGAGATAAAAGAAACTGAGATCAGTTTCATTAAGCAAGTCCAAGCACTCCTACACCTCGGATTGGTGGCCTTCGAGACTGGTGTACAACCGACGGAAGAAATCGGTACTAATTTTCCTAATCAAATATTATATGTATATTTAAAGTCAAGATGATCTCAGAAGCCGAAAATGACTAAAAATTAAATAATGAAAAAAATTGACAATATCAATACCTCTAACATCTCTAACAAAGTGAGGGGTATAACTAAAATAAATTATAGGAAACTTCACTTTAAATTATTTCATAATTATTAATCAAATATAAATTATTTTTTTAAATAAAATAATTTTTTTGTGGATCAAACGCCCCCTGGGAGAATCGGCCAAGATGTCGTTCACTTTACTGATTTAAAAAGCGGCTGATAAATTTTTGTTTTAAGATGTTTCACTTTGGACTAACTTTTTTACATTTGATCTAATAGGTGGTTTTGTTGGTATCCGCCGGTCTGGTGCAAAGGAAGCATATCGATGCCCCGGAGAGGCTGGAGATCCCGAGTTCGACTCCCGAGGCTTGATCTACTAGCATAAAATATATTCACAAAAAATTTTTTATTAAAAATAATATATGGCCTTTATAGCCTGCGGTGAGACATACTGTGAATGTTTATATCTGATTATCTATAATCTATTATATCTAATTCATATGAATCGAATAGATTTCGAAAAATGATTTATAATTATTTTTGATCAACAATCAACAATTATTATTTACTTTTCATCAACAATTATTATTGAGTAAATTTCAATTATTATCAAATTATAAACTCAACCTATCAATTGCCGGGGGGCCTGGCCGGAGAGAAGAGGCTCAGCCATCGAAATCAATGTCAATAAGTAAGGCTAAGCACTGCTGAATCTCGGATAGGTGGCCTCCGAGAAACAAGAGGGTTAAACGTCCGCCGGATTTTTCTAATCACATATATGTACATTTAAAGTCAAAATGGCCTCAGCCGAGTGACTTAAAATTGAAATTAAAAAAAAAAAAAACCTATCAATTTAAACAATACTTCTAATTCTAAGAACACAACAATTGAATATCAGAAGTGTCTAAGTTTTGTAATTCCTTCCTCCCCCCATCCGTGGCCGAGAAGTTAAAGATATTGACATTGTCAATATTGATATCCTTAAAAGCCAAGGTATGAGTTCGAATCCCGGGTAGTCCGAAGAAAATTTATCTAAATCAATTCGGATTGATGTAAATAAATAGGGTTGGATTACATGTATCGTAATTAATATATATTGTATATCGTTTAATGTCTATATACCCTCAGATGCCCAAAAGACTAAAAAAAAGTTTCATTATTTTATTTTTTTTTAGAATGTGTTGAGAGTCCTACCTGTCTAGCGAGATGTGGCGTACTAAATGGCCCAGGTAGATACATATTGCTCGAGTGTAGACCATTATTGTTGTTATGGATACCCATGCCGCGAAGCCGCGCACCGGATACGCGGAACGTCGATGGGATTCGTCGCGGGCCGATGTTCTCGGCCTACTGGTTGTGTTGGTTGCGTTTGCCGCCGACACCGACACCTGCACGCAGAGTGGGGGAAGCGCTCTTGACATTGGCCCTGGTGGAGGCCGACTCCCCCCTCCACTTGTAGACTATACAAACAATGCTCTCCCCGCTTATCCATAGCCAATACATTCACCTTTCTGGACACAACACGAACAATACCATTCATTCATTTAATAATTAATAATAGAAATGTGCTCACTCTACGTACACACACATAAGGCTTTTGTATTAAAAGGAAATAAAACCCATCTTTCTAAAAGTGTACAGAAAAAAATAAGATTAATTATCTAAAGAATTTTGAAAAATATGTATTTTTTCTCGTTTGCTCCCAAAAAATAAATGACCAGTTAAATGGAATGCATTCATTCATTATTTTAATAATTGCAATTATTTTAATTTTCATCGTAGAAAATGTTTATTTTTTAAATTAATTGAAAATTCTCATAATTTATTGGTGGATAACAGCTAGATAATTAAGGAATGGGGGGGGGGGGAGGGTGGGACACCTCTTTCTAAATTCATGAAAAGACAAGTCAACGAAAACAGGTGAAAAAATTAGAAATAACAAGACTTATAAATATTGCAATTGCAATAAAAAATCACCAATCCCAATAAGGAATTAACGAATGGAGTAACTATGATCTTGTAATCGTGAGCATATTATTTGTTCAACCGCCCCCCTCCTCATCTATTATGTTCTAATAGTGGTATTATTATAAAAAAAATTGTTTCATGCACTAACTAATTGCAAGAGGTCGGGTTGTTTCAGATGATTTTGGGGTCCCAATCCTTAGGCAGAGACCCAGTAATGCCCCATGTCTAAAGGATAAAATATTCTTATCAATTTTCAAGTTTATATTAAGACATCAGTGGAACTTAATTTTTTGTTTTTGTTTTCTTCGGCATCGAAGTCCATTTGATATATACAAAAATTGTATAACTTTTGACGTTAATAGTTATTATCCGTCCATATTTAAATCATTTGGTTGCCAATAAATAAACATTGGAGGAAAGAACAGGCAGCAATCGCTGCGATATCAAGTTAGAGACGTTTCGGCCTTAATTTGATGTCAATATCAGTCAATTTGATTTAAATAAATTCCATTTTCTAGGATGGTAAGGCAACTGGGCCTTGGATCAAAAGCTAAGGGACAAGGGCCATTGAACTGAGGCTGGATTTTTAGATCATGATTTAAATGCGTAATCCATAATGTACCGTTTTGATGTTAATACATACTCTGGCTCCAGTAAAAATAATGAATGTCACCCTTTCTAGTACGCATGTTTTCAACAGAGTCTGGTGCATTTAACATCTTTATGCATCACGCATTAAAATTATTTATTTAAAAAAATGAGCGGAAAATCCGACCTAGGGAGCACGTTTCCATTTTATGGCGAGGCAATTATGGTTATTTTGTATATATTATGTTAGTTGAATTTGGAATTCATTTGGACCGTATAGGCCACCTACCGGGTTCCCCGATGTGCTTTCGTGCATGGAGACACAAACCTCAAACCCATCTGATCTCTGGAGATATCAGCACCCCGTGAAGTTCTTTTATTTCGTAATTCTATATTCATTTCCAGCTAGCTAACTACTCCTTTATTGCAACCTAACTTATGCTAGGTAGGATGTCCTAGATTGAGGAGGGACTCTCTCAGCATGGGCGTGTAGCCTATTCCTTGCGAAGAGTGCATCGTTGAGAGGGAATCCTTTTTTACGTCATAGCAACTCGTTCTCCTCGTAATTTTTTTTTTTTTTTTAAGTCTTTTTAGTCATCGGAGGCCATTTAGACTCCGCCCCAATTTATTTATATTAATTGGTAGCCAATATAATATAAATAAGATTTTGTCGTTCAGGACGGGAAGTGAACCACTGACCTTTGGTAGAGTTACCTGAGGGCTCTATTGTAGTGGGATCCAATATTCCAATCCAAGGCATATTTGAGGATTTGTTTACATTAAAAATTTTTAATTAATGAACCTTCATGGGACCCGGGATGTTAACACCGATCTTCTTTACAGAACAACGACACCCTACCGATTCCTCCACAGAGCTCTTGTCAGTTGCAAAAAACATCCGAACATCCCTAGAGGTTAAATCAATCGCATATTTTTTTGGCAATTTTGAGCCAATTTTGTCAGACATTTGGGATACTTTCTGATGAAAAAGAAATTAGACTGAGTCGGCTAATCAGTTAAAATGTTTCCAACCAATTTAGTTGATCGATTAAATGTATTTTGAATTAAAGATTTTGTTAGTAATATCTTAAATTTCAAAAAATTCTATTTGGCCAACTAATTTCTTGATTGGATATTATTTTAATTGATCATTTGTTTGTGAAACGTTTTAACCGGTTAAATTAAAATTTCCTATTGGTCAAAGTTACGGGGTTACTTTGTGTCAATTTTTTATTTTTTCAAAAATTTTTTCAGAAAATATAGAGAAATAGTATATAAGCAAAATGGTTTCTTATATCATTCAAAAGCCCCCCCTCCCACCTCCTGAGGCTGAGAGGTTAAAGATATTAACATTGTTAATATTGAGAACCTTCAAAGCCAAGGGCTGTGGGTTCGGATCCCAGGCAGTCCGATAAAAATTGGTATAAATAAATATGCCTGAACTACAAGTATCGTAATAAATATATCGTGATCGTTTCAAGTATATATATATATGGCCTCAGATGCCTAATAGACAAAAAAATATCATTCTAATATAAACCAAATTATAGATTATTCCTATTCAAAAATTAAAGAAACAAAAATTGAATATAAATATTTAAAAGAAAAATCAGGGGGGTCGACGATAGAGTCGAAGCTCCCTGACTAAGTTCGTAGTCCACCGTAAGCGAGTTTACCTACTTTAATATAAATAATGTATGATTCTATCCCCAAAGGGGAAAAAGTTATAAGCCAATTGCTCAGACCTTTTGGAGAGAGAGTGTGTGTGTTTTGTGAGAAAAAACTTTCAAAACGTTTAGTTGTCAGAATTGAAGGTTAGAAAAAAAAAAAAAAAGGCGAAGTGAAAAAAAAAAAAAGAAAAGGATAAAGTTGGTCATCTCTCTCTATTATGGATTGGGGTAAGGAAAGGATAGTTTCCTTTGAAATGCTTAATAATAAATATTGAAGAGTAGGAATTGAAAAAAAAAATGAATGAAATGAAAGAAAAGAGGATTTCAAAAATAAGAAAAACTAAAGGAGATGAATTCGTCTTTTCGTTATGCCGACAAAAAAAGGGAAGTGTTAAGAAGAGAATCCTCTAACTTTTCAGTCAAAAAATTGACATTTTGTATTCATAAACGAAAAAAATAATCAACGAAATTGTTCGTCTATGTCTAGAGTCTGTAGTTCATTGTTTGTCCACAATTTTTTTTTTCGGATTCAAATAAAGCACAAATGTGCAAAAAAATTTTTAAATCGATCGATGCTCAAAATAGCCGTTGGAATTTTGAATTTTTATGCTCAATTCGGAAATCAACATCTATAAATCCATATTATTTTGAAACTGTTGCGAGCGAAGCAAGAACCTTTGAGCTCAGATCAGAATTGCAGCTTTGTGCATTCCCAAGATTTTTTTATATCATTATTTTTGGCTGCCTTCAATGACTACTTGCTAAAAATGAATAATAATTCTCATTCATTTCAAAAATCTATTAACCTGAATCTCTGCACATCTCTATAATAGAGATATTTAAAGAAATGTACTTTTTTTTTTTTTTTTTTAGTGAATAAATACGCTCGACACTTTTGATTACTCGGTCAGTATGTGCATATCCCGAGATTTTTTTTAAACACTTTATCGGCATCTGAGGCCATTTAGACTCCGTCCTTATTTATTTATATTAATTGGCAGCCAATATAATATATAAAATTTTGTCGCTCAGGACGGGAAGCGAATCCCTATAGATGCTTACAAAGACGTAGCTAAGAAATGACAAAGAACCCCCTCCTTGCCGAGAGGTTAAAGATATTGACATTGAAGACCTTAAAGCCAAGGAATCTCGGTTCAGATCCCAGGCAGACTGAAAAATTTATTTCGATACCAAATGGTAAAAATAAATATACATGGATAATATGTATCGTAATTAAAATAAAGATACTTTGTAAACATGACCCTCTTAATTGATCGAAATATTGAAGAAATAATTTGAACCATTGGTTTCCAAGTGATGTGTGAAATCTAAACAACTATCCTTTCCATTATGATAAAATGTAGTACAAATTAATATAGGAAAAAATTACTCAGCACATTAAAAATAGAAAATAAAAACGGGACCACTCAAATTAGAGAATGAAACTACGTAAGACCAACAAGGACAAAAATACGGTTCTCTTTATAAGATTAGCATCGCGCTAGCATTGATAGCGGCTGAATAACCGAGATAATAGAGAGGAATGAAAAAAGAAAAACATTTGGACTAGCAGTGAAAATGAATAAAAATTGACCTGCCCTCTTCGCAAATTATAAACCAATTAACTGATTTTTTTTTCCAAAATATAGGATTTCTAGGAAAATAGGTTATATAATTTCCGATGAGGATTCTCTTTCTTTTCTGGACCTTTTTTTTTTATTACCTCTTTCTCTACTTGACTCTGACCTTGGACAGTGTGAAAATGCTTAAGCCTACATAAAAGTCGTTAGTCGCCCTTCTCTCCCTTTATTTACATTTACATGCAATTAAATGCAAATAACCGACTTGATAATTAATCAAAACAAAACCACAAAGAGACGAATTTCACACCTAGAGAAGATGAATGGGTTCGTTTATTTTATCGCCCAGAGCGATTAAAAATGAGGAGGAGGTTAGCGCCAAAATCAAAATTTGCGCACTCTCATATTATCAATAATTTAAAAAAATGTAGAGAACGAATTTTTTAGACGATTATATTGAAAAAGAAAGCAATTAAATAATTTAATAAACTAACCTGAAAACATGGAGAGGAGAAGGAGTCAGGAACAATCCTGGTCAACAACAAAATATACAGGCAAGGCAAAGAGGAACGGTCACCAAGATCTCCGTTGATAAGGAAGGCCAAGCACTGCTGAATCTGGAATGGTGACTACTAGGAACACGAATTTGATTATTAAAACTATGCAAATGTAAAAAATCGTAACTCTAAAAGGGCATTGCAACTAAAAGAGTATTAGGGAAGATAGAAAAATTGGGGATCGCGAATGGGGTGATTAAACAAATTGGAACTTAGAAAATTTGGTCCTTTGTCCCATCTTGCGTCTATAGGAAAATGTCAAAAATACAAAGAAAAACTTTGAAGTTTTTCTCGAATTCCTTTACTTGCCTTTGAAAACGGAAACAATGCAATATCAATAAAATTTTTTGAAAAAATGAAATTTAAATAAATTAAAATGTTCACTTGTAAGTTAAAGTACTTAGTCACTCCAGAAAAAAAAAAAAAAAGAAACTTGCGAATACAAGAGAAACAGAAAAGAGATAAGGCCGTTGTCTTCCCTGGAAGATGGAAGACGGAATTGAAGAGATTTTAGAGTGGAATTGTTTTTTTTTTTTTAGAAATTTAAATTTATTATTTTTGTTATTTTACTTTTTTTTCGTGGTTTTATTAAAATTTTCCGTTTATTTTTGCTTTAAGACAAGCCCCCTCATTCAAACTGAATACGCTACTGCACTGTTAAATAAAACATATTAAAAAAAAAAAAAAAAAA
>JAAAKE020020305.1:0-10410 GCA_010014785.2 Anisolabis maritima | reverse complement strand
GAATGCTTTATAGCCGTTGACTAATACAAGAGCCGGGACAAACCAATAGGCGGCTGTACTCAATGTGCCAAAAATAGGGGAAATTTTTTAATATTTTTTTTTTAGAAATCAGAAATTTTAAAGAAATTATAAATATAAATAAAGCAGAGAGATGAATTTACTTATTTAAATAGATCTCGATTCTAAAAAAACAACCTTTTCCCTTCAGAAATGTTAGATTTTAATGACAATACTTATAAAATTCCCCTTTTTTTCTTTCTTATATTAAAAATATTTATTTTTTATTTTCAGGTTTGCAAGCTAGTAGCAGAAAAATACAAAATTTACGAGGAGTCGTAATTCTATTTCATCAACCAAAAATTTAAACTGAATGAATTGATCTATTTTCTATTTAAGTGTAATGTTTTTATAACATTTGTGTCAATATATAAAATACAATACGACTATTTTAGTAAATGTGAGATTCAGATTTATTTAAATAAAAGAATTACTAGCTGCAAAAAATTAGTTTTTTAATATCTCTAAAATATACTGAAAAAATTAGAATTTTCAGCTTCATTTCTGTCAATATTATAATAACAATAAATGATTATAAATGCAATTTGTCAATTGAATCGCCCAAAAGATGCAAAGCCTCTGCTTCGAAATAGGGCTCGTCAATTTGAAAGGTGCGGACGGCGGGTGGCGTATGCGTAGCCGATCGGGGCGGTGGCAACGGTGGCGAAGGAGTCGGCGGCGGTGAAGGGGGCAATGGTACATCGATTGGATAAGTGCCACCGAACACCAAAGGTTTATTATGACTACAACACCGTCTATTTGAGTGATGACCCCCAAATAATGATCGTGTCAAATGTTTGAGTAGACCTCCGCCTCCTTCGCCTCCGCTACTACTGCCCCAGCGGCTTCGCATTCGTACGCCACGTGCTACTGCCAGAAGCAACCGCCGTTGCCGATGAGCGACGGTACTTACGGGATGGGAGGCTGCCTCATCACCTGGCTGCTGCGTCCAGTGAAAGGGCCATTTTTATTTAAAGTTCTATTTCAAAAATTTTAGGATCAAAAGTAACCAAGACTTAACCTTGTATTTAAATAATAAAATAAAACTAATAATAAACTTGATATAGAATCCCAGTGGCGAAATATCAGGGCCGCCCAGATGAGAGTAGTAAACCAGATTGGTATTCCTTGAATTCAAGAGGCCTACAATTAGGGGTGGATTTAAGGGTGCATGTTGAAACAGTGCCTCAACAAATGAGGGAAAATCCACTGTGATATTAAGGTAGGGACTGCTCCAAAATGAAAAAATTATTCACTATTCATTATTTCTGTAAAAAACAGATTATATAAATAATTTTTTATTTTGTTTTAGAGAGAGAGATTGTAAGTTTGGGCAGCCCTGAAAAAGAGAATAACAAATCACCAAAAGCCGAATACTTAAAAATTAAATGCCTCAGTCTAAGTTGTCCAAGTATCAAATCTATAATTCCATCAAATAAAGTTTTTTAAGCTAAATAAAAATAATGAACATGTTTTGATTATTTTTGACCCTCAACATAGTCATTAACTCTTCTCAATTAAATGAAATAATAGTAATATAATTTTATTAAAAAATAAACCAATCAATCATAAATGATTTTAAGTTTTAATATTTTTTATCCAAAAACAATATTTCCATAGGAACACATGAAATATTTGTCCTGTTTTAAAAATTTAATGTTCAATTATCAGCATATCTAATTAATAAAAGAGAAAATATATAAAGAGATAATAAATTTTGATAAAGGATCTTAAGGGAAGAAAATTATAAGATGTCAAAAAAAAACTTTTTTTCTCTCTTCTATAATTATAAGATAGCTTAGCATTTTCCTTTTTTAGTTAATATTCAGCATCAGGGTGCCTTTCTGGAATATAATTTTGGAAAAAGTTAATTTAAATCAATAAAGGAGACGTAACCATAAAACATACTACCCGCTGTTTAAGAAAAAGGACGATCCTAAAAGTTCAACCGACAATACGGGATATTCCTGAACAGTGCGATCAAAACTTGAAAAGATTCCGTCACTATCTAGGTGTGTTCTTATGTAATTTAAATCCTCCAAAAAAATTAATATATTTTTTTTTGTTTTCAACATAAAATGATATAAACAACACTGGGCAAGTAATTAACTATCCTGAAAATAAAAACGATTCCTCACTCCGCCAATGCATTTGATAGTACAAGTAGTATTTCAATGAGATCAAGGCGGTAGTTTTTCAAGTTTTGGGGTGACACATTCAGAAATATACAAAATCTCTTCTGGATGCCAAAGTAGATCAGTTATAGAAAATGTCTTTCAATTACCATAAACACAGAGGTGACATATCAATGTTTCAAGTCATTTCTGTTGAATTTGTTATTTTAATATAATTTTCTGAGTAAGATACGTTGCGTATTGCCCACAGTGTTTTAGAGACGGGTTAATATTTCTAAGATTCCGGAAATGCATCGGCTGTAAGTTCAATATTCACCCTTGCTTCCTCCTCAAATGTAATGCAAGTGCAATTTCAATTCTTAGGCCTGATGTTCACTAGCCTTAATCGTTTTACATGTAAATTTAGGTTTCCATCAGCCCATGTACACTTGACTAAAGGGAGCAACGTAAGAGGAATGTGCGAATGAAAATTGTTATAGAAAGCTGTATAATTATGAATAAATAACATTTTCAAATCAGAAAATATAAATTGTAAAAATGTAGATTTTAATATAAAAGATTTATATATTAATATTTATTAAAACTTATTTAATAAATTTGAAAAAATTCTATTAATTACTATATGAAAACAAGAAACTATAGTAGAAATTCTATCAATATATTCTAAATTAAATTGAAATGTGAGGGAATTTTGTAAATGGCAAAATAATGATATAAATATATAGTTATTGGTTTTTAAAATTTATCATTTTATTTAAAAAATAAATACTTTTTTAAATTTTATAATTTAATTACTCACATCATGGGAGGCGTGGGCAGCCCTTTCCCAGTAATTGGAAGAAGATCCACTTCCAGGTGAATAATCTTCGGGAGAGGCTTGTTGCTGTTGTTGCTGCTGCTGCTGCTGCTGTTGTTGTTGTTGTTGTTGTTGTTGTAAGTGAGACTCAATTTGCCATTCGGAATTTGATTGTTGATTCCAGGCTGGAACTTCTGGTTGTGAATACGGGCTAATAACCGATGAATGATCTTGATTTTGCCATTCACTACCATAAGAGGATGGATAACTAGATGGTAATTGATTACTAAGTGTTTGTTGTTGTTGTTGGGGTTGTTGAATTTGTTGTTGTTGTGGTGGTTGTTGTTGTTGTTGTTGTTGTTGTTGCTGCTGCTGCTGTTGCGATTGTTGTTGCTGTTGCATTTGTGGCCATTCATTTGAATATCCAGATTGAGCTAAAGAATCGGGAGATTGTAAATTATAACCTATAAATTAATATAATTAATTAATTATGATAAAATAGATATTTTTTCAAAAATAAAAATAAAACTTACCTTCTTGATTAGGAGGATATGCACCTGATACATCACATTCACTACTTAAATTTGATGCTGATTCTGCTGGATGCAATCCTCCATTCTGGAATATATAATTTTAATTAAAAATGATTTTTTTAATAATATAAATTAACAGAAAAATAAATATTTTAGAAAAAAAATAAAGTATATAAGAATAATATATATATAAAAACTTTTGATTATTAGTTATTTATAATTTGGTTGGACGTCAAGTTAGTTCGCTTCCCATCCTGAGTAAAAAAAATATATTTAAATTATAATAATAGAATGGCTATCAATTAATTTAAATAAACAGAGACAGATCTAAATGGCCTCAGATGCCCAAAAAGACTAAAAAAATACTTGGTCAAAACTTAGAAACATAGTATTTTTTCAATAAGGTTGTGTAGTAAGCCTTTTTTTTATTATTTTTTTGAGGGAAGTACAAGCAAGATTGCAGCAATGAAACAAAGCCTTTGGATGTTAAAGCCGAAAAGAGACGTTCTGGACAAAATTTAATCCTTAAAGCTATGTGTATTTATCTCCCAAAGCTGTCTTAGATAATCTTGTATGATACAGCAAAGCATGTATATATATGTATAATATATATATTTTTATTTTACAGTGAGTGTCTTGTGCCAATGAGAGACTATTTGAAGAAAAAAATCTAAAAAATTTGAAATGATTTCGAAAGGAAAAAGAGACCAGTTCCTTTTACTAGATTAATTCCATGTATAGAATGAATTATGTAAACTAACTTGGAGATCGTTGGTTTGTTGTCCTAGAGCAGCTAATTGCGAAAGCCAGCCTCCTTCGTCTGCTCCTCCAGCTACGTAAATAGGGTCTGTGAATTTGACTCTCTCTGCCAAATCATAAACCCTCTGTGCTAGGCGACTGGTAGCTTGGTTTCCAAGGCTTGATAATGTCATAGGTCTTAATAAAGATCGAGCCATTGTTTCAGTGTAATGTAAAGCTTCTGTTGTTAAACCAGCCTCAGCAAGACGAGTGGCATATAAATATTTATATTCCTAAAATAAACATTTCAAAATTATTTTCTAAAAAAAAAAAAATAAATAAATGTGATTGTTGATATTATTATATAAATTGTATTTCATAATACTCGTACGAGTAAAAATTCATTGAATGATATAAAAGAATATTTTTCTATCTTTCTTATTAAAAGTTTCTGTATGAAGAACAGAAAATGAGCTTACATTAATATAAGTAAGAGATATTATTTAAGAACTAACTTGGAAATGTACAAGTTCGAATTCTGGGTCGGCTAATTGACAACTATAAGCATAAACTTCGGTCATTTGTATTGCTTCATTGTTGGCAAATTCAGCGAATGATCGACGATGATTAGATCCCAAAAGAACTAAACGAGCATTTGGATCCGTATAAGCACCGAATGGTAATTGAGCCATCAAATAACAAAATTGTGCAGCATATAAACTGCCTCGTGTGGCTAAAAAAGAAATATATTTATTAATATATATTTATTATAAAATTTTGAATGAATCATCATATAGTAAAGTTAAATTATATAAATAAGTTATAAAAGTGGCATCATGATGATTCAGAGCTTAATGATGAAACTAAAAAAGACCCTCCAAAAAATATATATGATATATCAATAGAAATTTTAAAAAACTTACCAAGAGTATCTCCCAATGTTGTGATTGCTTTATGATCAAGTTCAGGCCGATCTGATGAGTTAGATAATATCATGGCCAAATGAGGTCGCCAATCTCCCCATTTTTCATCTGCACAACAAGTAACAGCTGCAGGTTGACGACCAGACATTAATTGATAGAGTGTTTGTAGAGGATCATTCATAGCTAATCCATTAGCAAATCTAGTCATCACAGAAGCATGTGTACGTGAGTCCATTTTGGAGGCCAAGAAAAGAGCATGCCCCCATAAACCCTGTTTCATCGCATATTCTGTATAAAAAAATAAATAATTAAAAATATTTCCATTAAATAAAAGTTAAATATAGATGAAATTACCTAAAGCCTCTTTGGTATTGCCATAAAGAAGATATTGCCTGAATTGGCCAGTAACTTGTTCATTAGAGCATGCAGGTTCCGGTGGTGCCGGAGTAGCAGGAGCTGGCGGAGTCTGAATTGGAGAGGCTTCAGCTTCAGAGAGTAATAACTCAGCAATATCAGTACCAACAACAACCTAAAATCATTAAAAATGGAGCTTTTATTTATTGATAATAAATTATGAGTATATGGTAATTAAAAGAATATTAATTAAAAATTAACTAATTAACTAATAAAAGATGGAGCATAAAGTGGTAAATTTCCTAGTCATTTATAAAATTATAATAATATTGGGTATTTATGTTTTATACAATATAAGTCATATAATAATAATATAATTGTTTTTCCGGCTTTAGAGTTAGGCAAAGCTGCTTGACCGCTCAGACCTCCATTAAAAAGAGGGAGCCGAATGTCACAAATGGGGTAGTGTCCAAAAAGATAAAGTAAAAATGGATAATAGTGAACAAGGGAGCAGTGGGGATAATTTTCCCAGGGTGTCAATAATAATTTTTAATGAAAAAGCAAAGCATATCTTTTGTCTATTCTAGAATGGAACAAAAGTCCGCAATTGTTTGTTTTAGCTCGTCCCTAATAAACTAAATACTGCTTATATGGAAAATAAATTGAAGATTAAATTAACTTACTCCATTCTGCCGAAGTAACAAAATTAATAATTTCCATAAAAGAAGAAGAGCTTCATGTTCTCCTTGATTGCTAACTTCTTTTCTTTCAGCCTGGGCCAATTTCCGTTGACACCAACTGATTACTGATCCTTTATGGGTGACATTACGAACTAAAGGCCCTGGAAAAGATGATAGCTCTCCAGAAACATCAAGGAAATTTTTAAGGGAATGAATTTCTACAATTGCAGGTTGTCCATCAAGTGGATAATGAGCCAAAATATGAACGAGTTGTCCTTTTGGGGTCAAAATTCCTGAAAATAAAAATTTTTAATTGTATTATATTAAATTAATATAAGAATATAAATTTTACCTTTTACATGTGCAGTGGAAAATTTAGCTGGTGTAAGCCGATGCTGTTGTTGATTTGCTACTAAGTCATTTTGTGAGGTATCTAATGGATCTCCAGAGGCTGATGCTGTGGTAGTGGCAAGAGCCGCAGCAGAAGTCCTAAGAGAAATTTTGATTGCAGATTATACTAAATTTTTTTTAATCAGACATATACAAGGTTTTATGATGGCTCTTTTTGTAGATCGTTGTTATTATAAATAAGTCAAATAATCTTTGAATAATAAGTAATTTTTTGTAAAATAATAATCTTTTTTTAATAAATTTGTATAATTATTTATTATTTAAAAAAATTAACTCAAACACACACAATCAAAAGCCATTCCAATTTTGCAAAGAAACAATAAGCAAAAGAGACAAAAAAGATTCGTGCAATCATTCAAAATAAAAGAAAATAAATAAATAAATAATCTATAAGAGATAATTCAAACAAGAATATCATTTCAAAGAAATTAATGCAGAGAGACTAAGACAGAAAAATAAGGATATTTGAAAATTTAGAAATTAATTTAGAATAAAATATAAAAAAAAATAAACTTCTTGATTTATCAAAAAATTACCTTGACTTTTTAAGATATTTATTTAACATTGTCAAAATTATTTTACTAAAATTTATTTATTATATTATTTTACTGACTTTTTAATAAAACTTAAAAAATTGCTTGAACTATTAAGAAAAAAAAGAAAAATCTGAAAAATTAAATATTAAATATTAAATAAATTCTTCATATTTTGGTCTTTTTTAATAGAAACGGAATAGATAAATTAAAGGATAAGAGTGAACTTAAAGGTTAAAATAATTCTTAAATTCACATGTAATTTTTTGGATTATAAGTTTCATATTTTGAAATTTTAAATATAATTTATTTATATCGGTGAATATAACAAAGATATAAATAATAAAAAATATAGGACAGATAAAAGAAGAGAAATAATATAATAAATAATAAAATTTTTAAAATATTTGTCTCGTGCAAAATTAGAAAAAATTTTTTGGTAATTTAATAACTGTTTGTAAGAGTGGAAATTTTGTTATCTGTTTCTCACCTCCCAGTATTGTTGTACTCGTAGTGATCGAGAGACTGATAATAGCCTCCAGCCCTAGGATACCTGCACACAGGGGCCAAAAAGCGGGGCCAACTTCAAACAAACAAACTCAGAAAACTTCACGTCAATGTAGAAACCAACAGAGATCAACAAATTTTGTCATTTTTTCTGATCACATTAATAAATTTTTTTAATTAATAAATGTCAAAGTAAATATGCTATAAAAGGTAGTGCTATGAAAAAATAAAATTCATGTATTATTGTTTTCACTTCAAGAAATTTGTAAAAAATAATTTTTTTTCTAAGATAAAATTCTATATTTGAAATGTTTAATTTGTAATTAAATTGCAAATAGAATAGTGACATACTCTGAAAATTACTATAAATATCAGCATATTATTATTATATATATATATATATATATTATATTAATAACTATTTTCACCTTAAGGCAGTACCATTTGTAAATAAGATAGAGAGTTAGAATATATGTATTATGTTCAATTATACGTATTTTTGACGGTTATCTTATTTTTAAATTTATTTTCATAGGGAACAAAAAAATCTGACGATTTTGATTCCCTCTGAACGCATCCTAAAAGATAATTAGTCAAGTTGCATAAAAAATTATATAATTATTATTAATAGGAAAATACTTTCAAATTTACTTATAATATATTTCTCAAGGCGAAATATTAGAATATGTCTAAAACTTGATGATATTATGGTGGTAAAAGGAAAAAGAAAAATTTTTAGCTTAAAAAGATGAAGTAAAAATATTTTATAAAACTTTCAGATCAGACTAAATAGTATATAATAAATTATGTAAATTTAATCTAAACATTGTTTCTAGACCATCTAGGAAAGAAAATTAAAGGAACAAATTCAAAATTTCTGTGGAATGAAAGGAGTAGTGTGTCACTTTCACTTCCGATACCTAACAAATAATTATGTTAATTTATGATTAATGGATATACTTTTTACATTTTAACGTTTATTGGCAAACAGACACAAAGATATAAGAAAAATTTCTGAAAATGATATAGGGATTTTGAATTTTTAGATCGAATGCAATACTTTCATTACTTTATAGATGAAAGTAAAAATTTAAAAAAATAAAAATTTATAAAAAACTTAATAAGAAAAATAAAGTGAAAACAATAAAATGAACCAACCCAAAGTAAATAAAAAAAAAGAAAAACGATCAAATAAAAGCCAACTGCTAAAGCGTCCTGAAAGCTTAAGCAACTATAAAAGCTTAATTCGCACATCCACACAATAAAAACCCATTTTTTTAAAATTAATTTAAAAGAATTAAATATCAAATTATTAATAAATAATTTGTTTAGTATGGAATTTACCTGTCTTCATTAGTGCTACTCCTACCAGAATGTACACTTGCCCTATCTTCAGGGTAAGGTCGTCCGCCACTGGGGGATGCACTTGGGGGGGCAGACGTAACTGCAGCAGCTGCAGCTGCTGCCATATATTTAGCATACCATTGGGCATAAGCTTGTGGATTGGTTATCCTCATATTTTCATAATAATGGTATGTATAATAAGGATCATAGTGATGATGATAAGGCATTGCTCCTGGAGGAGGTGGATACCGACGACCATAATCATCATAATCGTGCATAGATCCGGTTCGACTTGTAGGACGAGAAGATCCACCACTTCGATAATAAACATCAGGGCCTGGATAGTCATGATTTCGTCGAGGTCGACCGCTTCTAAAAAAATTTTTTTAAATTTGTAAATAAAATTCACAGTAAAGTTAAAAGCGTTTAAAAAGGTGAGCTTACCGATGGTCCTTCTTGTCTCGACTTTTTTCAATCGGTAGTTTGCGTCCATATCTATCATATTTTTCTCTATAATCGCCGTGATCATAATAGTGCATATCATAATTACGATCTAAGCCTCTATCACGATCACGGTCTCGATCTCTATCTCGATCCCTGTCACGATCACGATCTCGATCTCGATATGATTCTCGATGACGATGATGATCTCGTCTATCACTGCTTCCTCCTCCTCCACCACTACTTCCTCCTCCACCACTTCCACTTATATTTTTATCAATATTTTCAGTTCGTCGATCATGTCTGTCTCTGTAAAATATTTCAAAGTTATTATATAACGTTAGCCAAAATTGCTGGGGAACTAAGACTAGAGTGAAATGTTAAGATAAAAATTTATTTAAATTAATTTTTAAGGATTACTGTTATCCTAATAACCTGCATCATTTATGCCTAGATGACATTCGATGCCGAAAGAAAAAATTTTTTACCTATAATGTTCCCTATCAAGATCTGTGGCACCGGAACCTCCTGAAGGAGCTCCTTGTTTATCCTGACGTCTTGGTGGATCGCCATGTCGATGATGATGTCCTCTAGAATATTCATCCCTTGAATCCTCATCGCTATAATTTTCTTCTGTGTCAGCATCTTCATCTAAGGGTTCATAACTGAAAGAGAAAAAAATTTTATTAGAAATTGAAAATTAAAAAAAATAAAGTAAAAATGATTTACTTACACACGACGTACATGCCGATGACGTCTAGATTCATAACGTTCAAAGCGTGCTGGAGGGCTCGGCTGATCACGACGGCTGAAGTTAATAATTTTAAAAAATTAAAAAATAAAAGTTAAAAAAAAATTAATTGAAAGCGAATAACAAAGCAAGATGCATGCCTTTTTGTAACACAACACCGCTATCATCTGCATCATAGTGTAGAACTTGTGGTTCTTCATGGAATCC
>JAAAKE020020283.1:0-10410 GCA_010014785.2 Anisolabis maritima | reverse complement strand
TGAAAAATTCATATCAATGGCTTCCGGTGGACGCTCATCACTCTTGTTTTTAGAGCCCACCTATCCGAATTCAATGGATATTTGGAGGAAAAAGTAATCTTAAAGAAAACAAACCATGCATTATATTATACGTATAAAAAAATAATAATAATAAGGATTATTCCCACAAGAGTTTTATTAAATTATACGTTCGTATTTGTATATATATATAGAATAGGTCTCTCAGATTTAGAGAGGGGATTTTGAAAAGTTTCCATAAGTTGAAAACTTTATAGCCTGCCAAGAGACTTTAAGAAGCTTTATTTTCTACGCTATTTAGGCGGAAAATGAGTGAGTGAGCTACTTCGAAATTTAGATCTATAACTCTAAAGAAAAAGTAAAAAAAAGTAGCTCTATATAATTTTAATAAAAATTATTTAAAAATTACGACTCATCATTTTCCAAACTGACTTATTAGGTTGATTTACTTGGTTATTTTTTAGGAAATTTAATGGATATGGAGAATCAAACTCATTTAGGATATATAAAACTTTGTCTATGGGCTTATTTATTGCTAATGGTTTAATGGATAAGAGAAAGGCATAATCAAATAGCTTGCTTTATATATAAAAATATACATAAATTGGCTTCATTGAAAAACATGAATGTCAGTAAATTGTTTCTCATTAGTCTTTTCGATTAGTGTGTCAAATTAAATAATGGCATTCTTCTTATCAATCCCTCTTAAAAAATGATCAATCAATAGATTCTATTTCTCTCATAAAATTTGCTTAAAATATTTTAATTTTAATAAAAATTTACAAATAGATGGTAATAAAAGGAAGGCAGAAAGATAATTTTTTTTTTTGTTTATTAATATAAAATTGGCCTTTATTTTTAAGGATAATTTTAATATAACCGATGAATTAACATTTCTTCACAGTATCTCATATAATGTGATGTGACTATAGGCATATATAGATAGATTAAAAATTGTTCTGAAGAAGACAGGAAATGTCAACAAATTTGTATTATAAATGCCTCAGAGGCCGAAAAAGTCTAAAAACAAAACATCGGTGGCATAATAACCGAAATTTAGATACTCATTTTATGCACAACAAAAGTGTCAGTGATTATATGTCAACTTCACGACTTATGACAAATGCAACCAAATGTACCTTAAAAAAAGAAAAAGAAAATTCTTATCCCTTTCATTAGATATTTAATTGGATTCGTTTTAAACAAAACAACTCCAAGCAGATCTGCTCTCTTAACAAAGTTATTCTCTCTCTCTCTCACACACTTGGATCATATTAATTCAGTAAATAGAATTCATGAATAGTGCAATAGTGATTTTTCTCTCCCCTCTTCCATTTTATATTTTTTCTTTGCTCTCTCCCTCTTTCTTTCGATTGTCAAATTGCATCATGGGAAAATAGGAGGTTAGTACAATGTGCGAGAAAAACAGTACGTAACGGAAAATCACCTTAGAAAGAAAAGGAAAAAGATTAAGCTTTTCCTAGGATTTATTTTTTTTTTTATAAACTTAGAAGAATTTTTATTTCATACTTTTTGGGATGGAAAGTACATCTGGTTGGTCGATTTTATAGATTATTAACTTAGATATGGAACGATTTTATGCACACTTATAGAAATAATTTTAAATGTAAAAATTTTCATGATATGTAATTAAAATTGACACTGTCTGTTATCTCTTTCAATAAAGGCTATTAATAAACAATCAAGCATAAGTGGAATAATGTAAACCGTTTTAGCATGAAGCGTGTTAATAATAACTTAAATTTAAATTCTATTTATGAATTCATATTTACTAAAAAAAAAGTAGTAGTTCTTGGAGGCCGAAATTTTTTAATTTGAAAATGAAGTTAAAAAAGTGAAGCAGTCTTTTTATGAGAAAAATTATTTTATTGCATCTTTTTGAGTTTAATGTTATGACTTTCTTCAGGAGTCTTGGGTGTTGTACATTTTAAGCAACATTACATGCATCTTCAGAGAGTAATGAAATATTTCACATAATATTTAAGGCCTAAGAAACCTGAAGAAGGCCGAAACGTTATACTTAAAAGGGTAAAATAAAATTATTTTACTGCATCAAAAAGCTGCTGTATTTTTTTTTTCATTTTCAAATTAACTAAGAAAGTCAAAGAGTATAAAAAATTCCAATTCACATATCTCTATTCATTTTGGAAAAAGGAAATAAGTTAAATAGAATTTCAAAAGGAAATGAAATTGTATTCCTAAATTAAATTAATTTACATTAAAAATATTTTGCAAATAGGCATGTACATGAACATGAGTAAGAGCAAAACATAGTGTAAGGAATGTCTTGAATCATGTCAACAATACTACTCTTCCTTTTAGTCTAAGAACTTTTCAAAGCTCACTCTCCATGGCTGAAAGGTTAAGACATTGCAATTGTCAATAGTGATAACCTGGTTTAGTCAAGGGTTCAGATCCCAGACAGTCCGATGAAAATTTATTTAAATCAATTGGATACTAATTGTCTGGATCATTTGTATCGTATATATATATATATATGGTTTAATGTCTATTTGGCCTCAGATGCCGAAAAAATTTTAAAAAAAGTGTTAAAGTAGCAATCTAACTAAAAAAATAAATAGTAAGAGCATTAAAGGATTCATAAATAGCATATTTATCCACTAGCCTAAATGTATGATGACCTTTTTTTTACCTTTTATAAAATGAATATTTATCTTATTATTGATTTATTCATA
Source organism: Anisolabis maritima (assembly GCA_010014785.2). Classification (NCBI taxonomy): domain Eukaryota; kingdom Metazoa; phylum Arthropoda; class Insecta; order Dermaptera; family Anisolabididae; genus Anisolabis; species Anisolabis maritima. The sequence continues at coordinate 7,675 of JAAAKE020020283.1, read as the reverse complement.
ATTTTATTATTTTTTCTTTTTCTTATATCTACCTTTTATTTTTCTTTTGCGGCGCAGCCGATAAAATAAATAATAATGTATGGATGATATTGGATATTTAAAAAAAAAGAAGCAACGAAGTTGCAACACTTTCCTATACTTTTCCCATATCCTCTGGGAAAATAAGAGGAACTCGCTCTACAACCATTTCGAATATGCATGTCATGCCATGCTGATTATGATTATTGTTATTTTTAGGTTATGTTGTCTTTTCATTAATGGAATTTAAAAATAAAAAGTCAAAGAGATTAAATAAAATTTCAGTTTTTTTTTTTCTCTATGATGACCTATGTTTATTATCTTATATCCAATTTTCTTTTTTTAATTAATGTGAAGCCCTCAATTTATGATTTTATGAAACCCATAGAAAAGAGAGGAAAACATTTTCATGGTAACAAAATATAAATATTTTTAATTCTTATATTTTATAATAAACGAAATTTAATTGCCAATTTAATTAATTTAATTTAATTTTTTATGATTTTAATAATTGATTAATATACATACGCAAACGAAAAATCTCTAAAAATGAAATTTAATATTGTGAACCAGCTACATAAAATATAGGATTCTGGGTCAAAATACAAAAAAAAAAATTAATGAAATGAAATTATAACAAATTTCATTAAATGTAATCTACGTATTTGATTGCCAACCAGAGAAGAGCGAGTTTAGTCAATCTTCTTTTCAAACAAAAGACATTGTACTCTTATCCGAGACAAAACTCAACCCTGAATTTTAAGAATAATAAAATAATTAGGACAAACAAACCAAATTCAAAACAAGATGGAGGAACAGCAATTATCTTACGAAACGAGGTGAAAATTAAAGAAATGATGAGAATAATAAAAAAAAGATAATGACATATTCGAAAAAAGAATAATTAAAATAAACATTGGGGATAAAAAAACCTTTATATTATTTCGAAGTATTCTCCTCACTGGAATGATGAGACTTAAAACTATAAACAAATTAGGGAATAAAAGAGCCCCCTATTCTATGACTTAGACCACTTGGAAGTGATAACAATAATTACAAAGGAAAAAAATTTGGTGTGACGGCCGCACATCACACAACTTTTTCTTATCTAAGATGAGAAAAATTGTGTAATTTACTGCCACACAAGTTATTTTGGGGGCGTCCAAGGTAGCTGGTTAACAATTTTATATTTGCTTTTAATTTGAAAGAAGAGAGTTGTTGTTGTTGTGTAATAATTATAATTGGGGAGATCAATCCTAATGTTTATAATAAAGAAGATTAATCGTGCCTTTTCTGCTATTATATATTAACTTTATCTTTAGAAATTTTCTTATTTTTTTTGAGTGTAATAATCAATTTATAATATTATAAAAAAATTAAATTAAATTAATTAAATTAGTAAATAAACCTCGATTATTGTCATACATAGGAATTAAAATGTGTAATATTTTTATGAGAATAAATACTAAAATATTATATATTGTGAAATGATTGGTAAAAAAATTAATAATGATTGATTAATCCCTTCTAGACAATTTGGATTTTTGATTTCAAATTTATATTGTTTAGAGTAAAATTAGAATTTTCGTAAGACTAATTTTTATACTTGCTTACCCATTTGGCAAACATTTTTTATAATTTGGTTATTTTATTATTTTTCCTTTTGTTCGATGCTGTGTTGCCCATATGTTTTAATTATAGACTCTTTTTATTAAGAAAGAGCAAAAATAAAAACAAAATGTGGTGTATACTGGAGCATTAATGCCCCAAACTCTCAAGAGAAATTTCCCAAGGACTTGATAGATAGATATAATTTATTTGCTCTGAGCGTATTGCCTCTTAGAGTATAACTCTGGTACATATTTTAATTTAGTAATGTTGCTCCCTCCTCATCACCTTGGTTCAATTCAACCGACTGCCCCCTCTGCTCATTGACTTGAGAGAGCGAAGTCGGGAAGAAAAATTTTTCTGACCTCCCCCCTCCAATGTGATACCGCCCTCCAAGAAGAATTCTAGAAACCCAGAGTTTCTGTATATAAACGGCACCCTTGACCGGGGCGGAACACTGAGAGTAACATTGAACACACATAGAGAGAAATACAAGGAATAAGACACTGATAGACACACAGAGACGGACACAGGATTTGTTGAACCAGCAAGAATCTTCCAGAAAACTACCCTTTCTTAAGAGTAATGAGTACTTATTTAATAAAAACAATTCATATACTTTAAAAGAACTAGTATTAATAAAGCATAAAATTAAAATCTATCTTGGTCACCTATAAAATTATCTTATTTGATTTTTTTTTTATAAATACCGTAATTTAATTCTATCTTGCTATATATTTTCTTTGTATCTTTAGTTGGTATAATTTCTGTATATTTTACTTCAAAGCTCTCAGCTTTAATTTTGTTTCGTAATTTTAAAACCTTTAATTTCTTCTGAAAAGAAATTTAACCGACAGTGAAAATTGATTGACCTTCTTTCTTTGAAGGATTAAGTGCATGTCATAAATTAATCTTTTTTCAGCATATGGTCACACTTCAGACAATCAAAGGTAAGATCTTTTATTCCCTAAGCCTAAATCTTTTATTCAAAGAGTCCTCAACCCACCAGTCATAAATACATATACTCACCCCATTAATTAATTACACAAATCAAAATTAACTCAATATAATTTAAATACGGAAGCAGATAAAACTAATTTCTAAATCGTACCATTTGAAATCGCTCCAAATTTCAAAGCTGCCCCGTGGCCTTTTTACCCAGTGACCGACCACATTTCATTGGTCAAAGGTCACACGGATTACATAGCGGAAAAGGATTCACAATATTATAAAAAAGATTATATTTTAAAACATGAGATACACGCATCGATAGTCTTCACTGTTTGGACGTGAAGCCAAGCCTCTCTCTTTTCTACATACGCTCATATATTATATTTTTTCTCTTTTCTTAGAAATAAAAAAAAAATTAAAACTAAATAAAATTAAAACCTTAATACACAAATAATTAACCACAATGATAATAATAAAAAAAAAAAAAGAATTACACGTTCGAATTGCAACGAATCCGGAGGTCAAACTTCAGAGTTGTCATCTGGAATATGGACGTTTCAATAATTTTAAATCTTGCCTATTCCTCCTCATTACTTTTCCATCACTATCTTTTACAATAAAAGAAGGAGAAGAAGAATATAAATCAATTACTTTCCGGGATGCCAACATTTTTAATGTGATCCGCAATACCAACTGGATCACCAATTTTTATCTCCGGTAAATGTTTAGAGTTCATATCATAATAAATTTTGTGATTATTTCTTTTTTCTAACATCTCTTTTTATATTTTATAGAATTTAGGTTTTAATAAATTTTCACATATAAGTAAGGTAGCTCTTAAAATCCTATTAAAAAATAGTTGAGCAGTGGAAAAACCATGATGTTTCAAAGGGCTATTTTATTATATTGCATCAAGCTCACGTACATATCTTTCCCCTCCTCTACAGAATTCTTAACAATATTTTTTACTACAGGTAGAAACAAGGAGACAAATACTGGAACAAGAACAAGTCATTGCTAAGTGGAGAGCATTACTTTTTTGTCCTTATTTTAGTTGTTATTAATAAAAAATGTATTTTAGGAAAAACTTTTTATAAAAGGGATATTTTTCCATTTTTAATCTCATTTGATAGATCAAAATCGAGAAAATAGGAATGTCATGATTATCTTTATATAAGAATTAACTACTTGCAATTGACAAGTAGTGAGAATCAATTTATAACTTTTAGAATGCTTTATAGTTTAGATGTTCATTGTGGTTATTATTAGGTATTAAACAAAAGTGTAAAAATGGGGATGTCTGTATACTGGTTTTGCTCTAATTTTATTTTCTTTGGTTTTAAATAATTATTTTTTTCGTTTGATTGATTAGTAGTAAGTTGTAGTTGGAGTCTGATAAAGAAATCAGAACAAAAAAGAAACCTTTGGATGCCAAAAGCCGAAAGGAAAGGTTTTGACAAAATTTATTCAGTCACTTATTGGCTATGTGTGATGTATTTTTTCAAGATTATTATTTTTCTTTAAATATTTACTTCCCACTTTCTAAAAGCTCAACTTCTGTCACTCACGCAAGAAGAATATTCGCAACAGGCACATCAACTTTTGAATTAGGATCTCACTGAAAAATATCACCTTCGTATACATAAATTGTCAAAAACAATCATCCGGAACTCATTTTTTCTTAAACAATATAAATATAATATAATAAATATTTAATAATGTTATACATAATTATTTAATAAATCAAATTTTTTATGATAAGAAAGACGTATTTAAGTCAAAATGTGAAACTTCCCAAAACACATTGAAGAAAATACGAGAAGTCAAGCGGAATATTTCTTTCATTTTCTCGTCGGTCAATAGGTGTGAAAATATTGGAAAAGATTGGTCTAAATAAAAGATTTTGAAAAAAAAAAAAACAAAACAAAATTATTTCATTTGTAACTATCAAAAATAAAAGAAATATATTACAACTTTTAATTATATTCAAAATCGATTTGAATTAAAGTAAGAATTTCTTTTAAGTTTTAATTTATGTTAAAATTCCAAAGATAGTATATTTTATTTATAAGAAAAAACTAAGAAAATTTTTTTTAGCTAGTTCAATAGATTAATAAATCAACACAAAGCTGTCTATTTTTAAATATGATCGAAAATTGTACAATAACTCCCTAAAATATTATTATTTTAATAACAAAATATTTTTACATTAATAATATTATTCAACGAAATCAATTGATGATTAGTCAATAAGCAAAATTTTCCAAAATAGGATTTTTTTTATTTAACATAAAGAAGTAGGCTAATTCATGCATCAATCAAATCAAGTGATAGTAATGTATTTTTGATATCAAGGTTAAATTTTTGATATACCTAAAGGAAGGAACTAATTTTGTCAACGCCCTAATATCCGAATTTATTGATTATTTAATGGGATAAGCAATTAACTGCTCTCAAATCGATCAAATTAAAAAAAAACTGGTATGACTAATAATACATCATCATATAACTCAGTTGAAGCAATAAAAAGTAATGTGATGAGACGCCATACCAGATTTTTTCTTTATAATAGTACCAGTAAACTTTCGTAATTAAACCTCTCTGTCCCCCCACCCCCCACCCAAAAAAAAAAAAAATGATTTAGTCTTTTGTTGGGTTGTTGAAATTAAATATTCAGCGAAGGATGTTGATAATAAAAGTAATACTGCATATGTGATTTTAATTTTTCTTTTAACTTAAATTTTAAACAAACAACGTGCTTTAAAGTAAACTGAGTATGCCATGTCTAAAGTCGGTAAAAAATCCTATACAATGATACCTTTACCATTTTGCGAGACACATTTTTTAGACACAAGGGTCTTTAAAACGTATATTTCCGTTGAAATCTCTTCTATTTTTTTGCGATCGCAATACTTTCTCAATATATATTATATACAACATAGAGTGAAAACTCCCAGGGCTAATAATTAAAAAAACGTTTTTTGTCAAAAATCAATTTTATTCTTCAACATATTGTAGTTTCCTTCAAGAGTGATACACTTAGTCCAACGGTATTCTAACTTTTAGTTTCCTTTCATATAGTACGATTTTGGCGTACATCGAGACGAGTGAACGAAGTGGTGAAATACAAAAAAAGCCAAAAAAAAATAAGTGTCAAAAAATGGCGAGGGTAAAAATATGAGTCATCCTGCATGCACTCGAGGAGATGTGTACTAGACTGCCGGCTAGTGACCATTGGTCAAAATATTTAAACTATAATAAATTTTTTTCTTTTATTTGAATTTAAAATATAGGTGGATATTGGTGTTAACATCAATGTATTGCATACATGGATTGAAAAGCATTTAAAACAACTTGGCTACGTTAAGAAACTCGATTATGGGTCTCTCATCAACTTAAGAAAATTCATTTGACACAATGCATTAGCATCTGCGATTTACTTCTGAAACGTCACGAAAGTGAACCATTTTTGAAAGGATTGATCACTGGCGACGAAAAGTGGATAGTTTACAACAATGTTACTCGAAAAAGATCGTGGAGAAAACATGATGAACCAGCTCAATCAACATCAAGAGCTGAAACTCATCAAAAAAGATTATGTTGTCAGTTTAGTGGGATTGCAAAGGAATTGTATACTTTGAACTTTTACCAAGAAACTAAACGGTTAATTCAAATGTATACATTCAACAATTGTCCAAACTGAGCGATGCAGTTCAAAAAAAGCGACCACAATTGGTAAATCGTAGGGGTGTTGTTTTCCAACACGATAATGCAAAACTTCACACATCTTTGGTCACTCGCCAAAAATTATTGGAGCTAGGTTGGGATGTGTTGTGACATCCACGATATAGCTCTGACTTTGTGCCATCAGATTATCATTTATTTAGTTCCTTGCTGAACTCCTTAAATGGTAAAAATTTTAATAACGATGATAATGTAAAATCTCACTTAACTCAGTTTTTTGCTGATAAAAACCAGCAATTTTATGAACGTGCCTGAAAGCAATTTTATGATGCTGCCTGAAAGATGACAAAAGGTCATTGATAAAAATGGACAATACATAATTTAATAATAAAAAATATTTAAATGAAAATTTTGAATTTTTTATTTTATTAAAAATCCGCAATTACTTAGTTGCCAACCCTATATATATTTTTTTATTATATTCCTTTTGTATGGTGCTGTGCTGCCAGGATGTTGTGTACAATGAACTTTTTATCACCCATAATAAAACGAATTGCGGTGTCCTAATGCATTAATGTCCCCAAAAAACCAACCCAAAAGAAAATCCCCAAGGACTTGAGGAGAAAGAGAAGTCAAGAAGAAGACTCCCCCCTCCTGGGAGGGAGGTTTGCCCTCGAATGAATATTCTAGAAATGTGGAGTTTCGACAAACTGGACCTTTGGTCAGAACATTTTTTTACATTGATATTAACATTATTAGATGAGATTAAGGACTTCATGTTTAGAATCGCTTGTGAACAATATTATTTGATTATATTAGATTAAATTATTATTAGACATAGTGACAAAACAGAGTGATAGATATTCTGGCCCCTCTTCAATGAACAAGCGGACACAGGCGGGGTAAAGGTGTAGCGAGTGTCTCTGCGCCTCCGTGTTAAGAGGCCTACCACATCGTGATAATCACAACATGACCCGCGGCGGAAATGTTCTGATTAACACTTACTCCTCTACCAGAGTGAGAACACACCCTCTCACTTGTTGAACCGGGTTCGACGCCAAGAAGTATCGCCTGGGATTCGTCGAACAAGTTGGAAACTTCCCGACAACTCCCCGTTCAACAAAAGTGATGAGTACTCTTTGCAAATATAAACAATTCAATGACTTTCATTTAAACTCAATTTTTTGACTCTTTAAACAACCATAAAAAATATAACCTCTAGCTAGGCTGCCCAGAACCTTATTTTACTTAAATTTATTTTAGATTCAGTAATTCTCTTTTTGAATCAATATTTTTTTATTTTTTTAATTTTCTATTTGTATAATTCTATATTGTTTTTCAGTCAGATTTAAAAAGATTTCGTCAGATTTTTAACTTTATAATTAAATTGAAACTACTAAAAATCTATTGGCCT
>JAAAKE020020272.1:0-10410 GCA_010014785.2 Anisolabis maritima | reverse complement strand
TTTTCATCAGTGGACTATTTCACTTTTTACCACCGGCAACAATGATAATATGGTTTTGGCCCTCGGAACTTACTGGAATAATCAGTATGGCCCTAAGGCTGGAAAGTTTGGAGACTCCTGGTCTAGGCCAGCAAAAGAGTTTTGAGCCCCTTTGATGTAACTCTGCAAAGAGACCCAACCTTCATTTGACGTTACGTTCCATTAAGAGATTTAGTACAATATCATCTTCATTTTCGGTGGAAAATGTTAAAGTTGAGATTAAAATAAAATTTGGAGATTCAATTAAAATTTTGATAAAAAAAGGGTTGCCCAAACATACAGATTGCAATACTATCCCGTTCTGTCCCATCCCGATCTACTCTGGAGCCACATTTTACCTTTTTGCATTTTTATTGGATTCTCAACTCAATCAATTTAATCCAACTACCGCTAATTATATGTACAAAAATTTAAGGTATTATACTTAACGATTATTGTTTGAAATATGTGAAAGTAGAGGAAGTTAGCCAGTAGGGTAGCCTCTATCGAAATGTGAAACATTTCAGCTTTAATTAAATAACGCCATCATTCGTCACTAGAGTTAAAATGAGCACTAACAATTAAAAATACAGTAACTTTACCAAATAAATTTAAAATAATAAATTACAGTGTATCCAGACTCAATGCATAAGATAATGAGTTGCAGATAGAGTTGTTTTATATTTTAATGTACAAAAATATATATAAAATATAGAAAGTGTAGGTATAGTAATGCTCCTCAGCGTTTATATGGTGACGTCTTCGGAATATATAAAATTTATTTATCATTTATAAGCAAATAAAATAAACATTGGGAATCAACAAACTTGATGAGATCGCTGACCCATAATACAAATATAAATATAAAAAGCCGAAATCTTATTAACTAAATCATTCATTTTGTATGTTGCTGTGTTTTTAATTGTTGGTGCTCGTTTTAACTCTAGTGACTAATGATGGCGTTATTTAATTAAAGCCGAAACTTTTCGCATTTTACGAGTTTTATTTCAATAGAGGCTACTCTACTAGCTGACTTCCTCTCTTTTCACATATTTCTGATCTACGGATAGCCCCTATCTCAACGTAACGAAAATTGTTTGATTTTGAGTGAAAAATTCATCAAAAGTTATTAAAAAAACTTGAAAACGCTCAGAGAGAGAAAAATCTTCTAATTTGAATCAAATTAGCTCTGTACTTTTTTCCCGACTTGTTGAAATATTAAAACTTTTTCCGCTAAATCCAATATCATTCATTATGTCCTTTGCATACCTCTATCCCGTTCTGCTCTTTTTCCCTATTTAATTAAATTTCCATAAAAGGCATAAGGTTAATGGAGCTTTATTTCTAGGGTTCTTTTTCCAGTTTGTGGTCTTTTTTATTTTGGCTTGAACTGATTGAGACGTAAGCAGTTCACACTTCAGCATGGCGGCCTCACGATACAAAAGCTACTTTTGGGATTTATTTTCATAATAATACCTTTACAATTAGCCGAACGGCACAAAATGGGTGGTTGACCCTGCTTATAAACAGGCTCCCTGGACGATTGTTTAGCGATTCAGTTGACAATCGTTGTTACAAGGGGACTTTTCAATGTGTAGAGCTATTATTTATTTATAAGAGTGAGGCATTAAATAAATTTGAAAAAGCTAACAGGAGATTCGTTTGGAAATCAAGTAGGTCATGACGTGTTATGCAAATGATAGCGCGCGTCAATCTAGAACCCTTTTTGGCTCTTGCCCTTACTGTCATTTGTTTTTGATTGAGACCTTTTGCCCGATCTCCTTTTAATTTATAAAATATATATATATATATATAAAGTACAAATTAACAGCTGTTGCAGAAGAAAGCACTTTACAATTTTTTCTTACCTACTTAATATTAATTTTTTTTTATCTATATATGTAAAATATAGTATAGGGAAAGTTTGCGATCCCATAAAAAATTCATGTCGAGATTTCAACGAACAAACACTTTTTGAGGTCCCTTGAGTCTGTCTGTCTGTCGGTGAACAAGATTTCTCAAAAACGAAAAAACCTACGAGGCTGACTTTATATTTAACTCTCGTCGCATGCACTTCGAAATTTTTCATTAAAATTGGCCAAAGGTTACTAGTTAGTACTTTATGGTTGTATTTTTTTTAGTTCTTTTTTTTTTTTATTTTCTCAAAATTCGCTCTAACGATTTTGATTAAAATTCATACAACAATTCTCAAGTAAATACCAAAAAATCTCTCTATTTTTTGTTTTCTAGGAAATTCTATAAACATGGAGATCTTATTAAAAATCCGGAATATTAGTTTCGTCCAATTTTTTTTCTCGTCCGTAATAACGGATTCGGATTTTTTGAAATTTAAATATTCTAAAGCAAGTTGAATTTTCAAATCTTTAGACTCAATGAAAAATAATAAAATTCTCTTTAAAATCAAAATAAAATATATTTTATGTTAAAATTCAGTCCAACCAAAAGTCAAAAGAAAATTTCAAATAGATATTAGATAAATGTACCTTTTTTTCTTGAAAAAATTCATGTTTGAAAGCTATCTATAAAGTTATATCATTTTTTTAAATCTGGTGTAATTAAGAGCAAATAATACAAATTTCACTTGCCTGCTTAGTCAAGAGAAAGTATGGTAATGTAGTGTTTTGTCACTCCAGATTTATTTTGTGTCGATATATTTTTTCTTTATAAAAGTATATCACCACCCAAGATATAAATAGTAGTATCAACAATTATTCCTTTTCAAATTTAGCCCGAGTGTAATATTTATAAATATTTAAAAAAATTAAATTTGCAACTAAATATATATGTAATATTTCATATATAGGTAAGACGAAATAAAAAGAATTTAAAACTACTACAAATAAACGAAAACAAAAAACAAAAATGAAATAATTGTTCGAAATACCCGACGACTTACGCAACGCCAGCACGAGTGAATCTCCGAGCGCAAGCGCTTTTGATACTTAATGCAGTGATACCATTTCAACCACATAAAAATAACGCCGGTTTGTTTGCCCGGTTATTGGATTTTTATAAATAACCGGTTAAAACCGCAGCAAAAAAATAACCGAAAATTACCGAAACAAAATAACTGCTTATCTGTTATATCTAGTAGGTTTTTTACCTCCCTATGCGATACTTACGAATTAAGCGTGGCACCCTGGTTTCAAAAGTCAAGATGTATTTATTCTACGTAAAAAAAATTATAAAATTTGTGTTCATGAACGTGACGAATAGCGTCGGTAGGTTTTTTATTTGGGAAATACCCTGGTAAAAATTTTTTAGATAGCCTTTAGAGTTAGCGGGTAGTTTTTTTTGTTCAAAATTCCATTTTAACTTATTCTTTTTGTAATATTTGTTAAGTTTACCTAAGGTAAGGAAAGCTGAGTGATGTGCTGATACACAAGATTTTTTGCGTCGGACCTCCTAGGTAGCCGTTCAATGTACAGCAAACTTGAATTTGTTTTGTTTAATAAATTAAATTTACTTATGACTTTATATGACTATATGAATGCTTTAAAAGAAATTCACAAAAAACCTAAAACGAACATCAGTAAAGTGAGCTCCAGATAATTTTGGGGCGGATAAATAATAGTTGTATGTAATCAAAATCGTTAGAGCGAATTTTGAGAAAATCGAAAAAACTAAAAAGAGTATATTAGTAAAGTCGACCCTAATTAATTTTGAGTCGGATAAGGGTAAATACATTTTAAAGATAATCGAATAAATAATTGTTTTATGAATTTTAATCAAAATCATTACAGCCAATTTTGAAAAAAAATAAAAAAAATAAAAATGTACAGTAAAGTACTACTACTCTATGGCCTATTTTATTGAAAAGTACATCAATAAAGTATTAGTATTTTATTGCCAATTTTATTGAAAAGCTTCGAGGGGCATGCGACAAGTGTACCTAGCTTAAATATAAAATTTCAGCCTCGTACGTTTTTTTGACCCACGCTCAAATATACCATTTTGCGAGACCCATTTTTTGATTCAGCGGATCTCAAAACGTGTATTTCCATTGAAATTTCGACATTGATTTTTTTGTGATCGGAAGACTCCCACTATATATTTCATATATAGAGATAGTAACTAGTAACGCTTCAAATCCCCCCTTTCCCCCACCTAAATATGTAATTTAAATGCAATATTAATCAAAATTTTTCGGAATTAACAAAAGTTAAAAATAATTCTAAATTAAATTAAATTTCAAATAAAATTTGGGGTGTCTACAGGAAATGCGTTATTTCTTTTTTATAAGTCGGTGGAAAAAGACCAACCGACAACAGGTCCTCGTGCAGCTGTCTATGCCTTTGAGATATATAAGCAAAAACATCCACTTAATATGTTGTTAGCTTTCGAAAAGATTGGTCAAGTTTTTACTCTCGTAGATTCATATGTTAATGTAAAGCTGATGCCTAAAACGGGCCGCCGTCCGGCGCGGAACGAATTCACCGCTCGCCATGATAACTTATTTTATTCTTGATGGCTCCAAGTTTTAAACCGTCTAATTTATTAATCATCAAAGAACCGATGACCCTGACTCTGCGACCGGCTCCCAACGCCGGATAAACATCCCCGACTATATTTTGGATAAATAAAAAAAAAATGTTGTTGATAGCTTGGAAAGTCATAAACGGAAAATTTATTTCGAGTTTATTGTCGGTCCACACAAAAAGGAATATATTACAAACAGACAAATAATAATATTCGAATAATCATGGGATTTGAAATCAAGTTTTAAAAGCACTGAAAAAACTCTTAAGGAAAAGATCTCTTAATAAAGAATAATTATTAAAATCAATAAACCACCAAGGATGAAATCATGTAATGAAATAAAATTTCAAACTGAAGTATATTTTGTTTTTATTAACACTATCTAAAAGTTATTATTTCACAATGTTTATACTTAAATAAGTATATTAAGTTTAAATAAAATAATTGGTGTGATAAAGGCACAACTCAGAACTTATTCTTACCTAAGGTAAAGAAAACTGAGTAATGTACTTCCCACCAGATATTTTGCGGTAGTCGACCAATCTACAGCCAATTTAATCAATATCATTAGAATAGTTTAAGAGAAAATCACAAAAAAAAAAACCAAAAGACCTACAAAAGTAAATAGGGTCAAACAATTTTGGAGCGGATAAGGGTTAATATATTTTAAAGATCATCTCATAAATAAATGTTTTATGAATTTTAATCAAAATCGTTAGCCCCAATTTTGAGAAAATCGAAAAAAAAAATAAAGTCCACCATTAAGTTGGCCGATTTCATTCAAAAACATCGAGGTGCAAGCGAAAAGAATACCTAGCCTAAAATAGAGTTCGAGCCACCAACGTTTTTTTTTTTTCGTTTTTGACACACACATACACACGAGATTTCAACGGAAATATATGTTTTGGGATCCCTTAATTCCAAAAAAAAACTGGGTCTGGCAAAATAGTCTGTCTCTGTCTGTATGTATGTGGTCGAAAACGAATTACTACGGAAGACGGGGACAGAAAATTGATCAGAGAGTCTCTAAGTACTTCTTCCAAGTTCGCTGTTATTTTATTATATCAAAAGAATTAAAAAGTCCAATCTCTGCGAGAACAACAAGAAGAAGGTTGCTGGAGGCTGGATTAAAAGGCTGTAAAGCCAGAAAAAAGCCCTGCCTCTCAACAATAAAAAAGCTATGAGTGGGCTCTTAAACATCATTTTACTACATAGAGCATTTATGGGCAAGACCCGAAAACACCCCATAAAAATGAAATCACATTTAAAGCGCTACCTCCTGTGAGGGTGAAACGTGAAAAGTAGTGAGGAGTGCAAAAAGCTGTCTGCCTCAATGCCGAAAAGAATAATTTCAGTCATAAAGACGAAGGGTAGTCCAACCAAATATTGATAAACGTTTATTATAATGAAATATTCTCTATTTTTCAATAAATAAACATTTATTGGGAGTGTGGATTAATTTTTAGAGATTTTCAAGAGATGGCGCATCTAGTACTATATCGCATCGAGTCTTATTGTTGCTAACTTCATGTCAAAGCATCATCACATGGCTTTAGTTTTCAGTATGTGATATTTTGCCGAATTGTAAAAGACTTTATTTTTTGAGCGTTGAATATGTCGAATTTTGTGCCAACAAAACGCAATTTGCGGGGAGCATTGCTTTTTTGCTCCCATTTAAAGAAAAATGCTGCTGAAAGTCTACGAATGCTGTAGGAAGCTTATGGTAATTATGCTCCATTAATTTCAACATGTGAGTATTGGTTTCAACAATATAAAAAAGACCATTTTAACACGGAAGATAAGGAACTTCTAGGCCAGCTGAAAAAGTTTGAAGATGAGAAAGTGGAAGCTTTATTCGATGAAGACCCGAGTCAAACAAAAGAAGGACTTGTAAAATCATTAAATGTTGATCGATCAACGATTTCCAGACGTGTAAAGGCCATTAAAATGATTCACAAGCAAGGAAATTGGCTGCCGTAGAGCCTGTTGCGAAACCGGTCAACGAAACGTTAGAAACGCTTAACTGAAATGTCCTACCAGACCCGCCGTATTCTCCAGATATTGCTCCTTCCGATTACCACCTATTTCGATCGATGACTCATAGCTTGTCTGAGCAGCGCTTCCATTCTTTTGAGGATACGAAAAAATGGATCGATTCGTGGATAGCCTCTGTCGTCCTTTCGACTTGGAATCCATCTACTAAAGAAAAATGAGAAAAAGTAGTGGCTAGTGATGGACAATATTTTGAGAGATCAATTTGTAACCATTTTTTCACAATAGAGCTGTATTTTTACAAAAAAAAAAAAATTAATGCACACTCCCAATATTATCTGTGCACAGTTGTTTTATTTCATTCCACCTCAAAATACCTGAAGATATTTTAATATATTCAGAGTGCTCAACCTTTTGACCATGTCTGTATATCTCCATTTTTTTCTGAAAAATTTGGTCAACAAAATATAATTCTTGGTAATGGTATCATTAACGAATGAAGTAAAAACCAATATTAGTTGTTTCACAAAAATAAGTCTTTTCATTTTGAATATTTGAATATTTAATATTTCAAACAAAGTTCTAACAGTCCTTATTAGCTTCTTCTGCTTAGTATGGAGGTTGCAGACCTAGGCTGCTTCTAGAATTGTGATCCTAATTCCAATCGGGCTTGCTAGATGGCATGGCGCAATGTAAGGTTTTCTTACGGAATGAAATTATATTTTTTCACTCTTATCTATTGACGAGCGCGAAATATTACGTTTGATAGGCCAATACCCAAGGAAGCAGCTTGTGTAAATGTAGCAAGTAGGCCGCGAAAGCGGAAAATCCTGGTTCGAGTCCAGGGAGTGCCAATATGCACACACAAACACCAACTCATCTCACAAAATGTTTATCTTAAACGATATATTGACTGGCACTTTACAGTCTATAGGACGGTTTATGAAAACCACAAGCTTCAAACAAAGCTCTCTCAGTGGGAAAATATGTTTAATCAAGAAAAATACAAATATAATGAAATAAATGAAGATACTACTAACAGTTTAATTTTTTGGAGAATTTGTTTGAATTTTCTTAATTGCATATCTCACCGCAATCTTACATATTTGACGTGCAAAATTTTGCTTATATATGTAAATTAAAAAATAAATATATTGTATAAAATGATTAACTTTCAAAACTAACTATTATAAAAAAATCTTTTTATATAAACAAATGTGACCATGTTTTCATAAATATTTAAAAGAAAATTTTCTTGTTTCAGAGGCCAGATGGTGGTTTATAAACCGAAATTGTACAAATTCAGTCGCCAAAATCCTAAAAAATAAAAAAAATAATTACAATTTTTTATCATTTCCACAAAAATAACATCATATTTGATAAAGTAAATTTCTCAAGAAAATTACAAATATATTTTATATTAATTATATTTTTAACTTGATAACATAATTCATAGAATAAAATTAATTTGAATATGTAACTTTAAAATATCTGGTTTTTTCTTTTGCATTAAAACATTTAAAAACAAAGCACAAAGCTGTATTGACGCAACAAACTTGAATCTGCGCAAGGACTGTGGAATTACTTGCTTCGCTCTCAAATAGTTTAACAATAATAGTATGGATTTATATATGTTATGTTGGTATTCGAATCTAACGTAAAAACTCAAAATTTTGCAGATTTATACTATATTTTTGATGCTTTTTCCGAATTCGAAGTCAACATTTTGAAATTTGAAAAAAAATTGTAGACAGGTATATAATCGAATTTTGGCTCCACCTTCCCCATTTCCATGAAATTCGAAAATTTTTTTCAAGTTTTGTATATTAATAGTCGAATCAAGTCCTATAATTTTTAAATTTTTTCGGAAAAATTATTTTTAAACAGATTTGTAGAAAGATCAAATTTTACAATTACGATCTTTAAAATTTATGAAATAAACTTTATTGGCCATCTTTTCTTATAAATGTAATTCCTAGAATAAACATTCAAAAAAGATTTTTCCAAAAAAAAAAAAAAAAAAAGTAAAAACAGTAAACATTTAATTAAGCCAAAAAATTATTAATTATAATTTATACTAATAATAAATGAAAATGATCTAGATGAATCAGATCAGCGGATCTTTTGCAAGGAAAATATTATTAAAAAACTCAATAAAATAGATTTATACCACAATTTACAATTTTTTTAAGTCTCTTTCGGCATCTGAGGCCATTTAGACTGCGTCCTTAAATCTACAATTTTAAAGAAATATAGACATATATGAGATAATGTTGTTAAAAGCTTATATAATGTTAGTATTGTTTTGGGAAAAATTCAAATCAAGAAGCATAACAATCAACATTGAAATTTGAATTTAAAAGAGATGAATATTAGATATCTGTGAACTTTTGACAGCCCTCATTATCCCAATAGAGAAAGTAAAAGATAACATTCGAACATTTTATAGAAATATATGTAAAAATCAGTGTGCCTTCAGAGAATGTTTTAAGGGATTAATAAAAAATCAGTTTTAAGAGTTTTAAATAAATTAAAATGCAGGTTATCCTTATGCAGAAATAATAAATATGTTTTTTCAGTTTTATTTTTTTGTCTTTATTATAAGAATTATAAAGATAACCTGTCCATTTAATTTATCTCTTTAAAAGGTATAAAACTTATTTTTCTACTAACCTTTGAAAACTTACTTCTAATTAATAAATGAAAGTATAATAATCATTATTATAAAACTTTTAAAATCCTGTCCTAAATAATGTAAGTGTAAGGAGAGGGTTGTGTTTAGTGGCCTGCAAGATTTCAAATTTTGAGATGCTTATCTGTGAATTCCAAAAGGTTAGGCTATTCTAAACCATATTGTCATTATATATTTTACAGCTGACATTTCAAGATATATTTTTAAAAATTGGCTTTAATACTTTAATACTGTTCAAGCAAGTATAGTTATGTTAAATGTATAATAAAGATGGCAACAAGAAATTGCTATACAATTAAATTTGTCGAATTCGACCATTCGTGACCATGTGAAACGAATTGGTTTCCTTTCACAACTCTATATTTGAGTTCCACACTTTTTCAAAGAAAAGGATTTACTGCTCCAACGTGAAGAAAATGATCCATTTATGAATTAACTCATCATTGGCGCTGAAAAATAAATTGTTTACAACAATGTTGAACGCAAGTGATCATGGAGTGAATAGAAGAGATGAAACGGTTCAAAACACTTCCAAAGTCAAAATTCATAAAAAAAAATGATCCCGAGCCCACCATATTCGATAGATCTGGCATCTTTCAATTATTACTTGTTTCGGAATGTACACAAATTTCTTTAGTCAGCAATACATTTATTTCAAATGAGGATGTCAAAAATCACTTGGTTCAGTTTTTGCTATAAAGTCCTATGAATCTGCAATCTTGTTACTACCAGAAAGATGGAAAAATATATCAAATTGGTCAATATATTATCAAATAAATTATATATATAAAAAATTGAAGACAAAAATAACTAGCATAAATATAAAATTTCAGCCTCGAATGCTTTTTCGTTATTGAGAAATCTTGTTCATACACACCCAGACAAACACACAAAGAGACAAACCATTTTGAGAGACCCTCAGGCGACATCAAAACGTGTATTTCCTTTGAAATCTCGACATCGATTTTTTTGCGCTCGCAATATTTTCTCACTATATATTAAATATATATAAGAAAGAAGAAACAACAAAAACAAGATATGCTGTTTTTTTAACATTGTAGTTAACCATCTTCTTTCTAATTTTACACTAAATTAGATATTAGACCTCGCGGAGTTCCTGGCCCTTAGGGTCTAGTAACTCAGGGAGATGAGCATAGTGATGCCCATTTTCTTTTATAATATATTTCTAATTAAATTTGTATTTTAAT
>JAAAKE020020261.1:0-10411 GCA_010014785.2 Anisolabis maritima | reverse complement strand
ATTGAATATCTTTTGTATTTATTGGATCGACTTGAAATTTTGGAAGAATAAATTTCATTTAAAAATAAATAACTGAATGGGAATTTTGACATATAGTTATTGATTGAAATGGGATCTCAATTCTAATCAATTTCTATAAAGTTTTAAGTGGACCTAGTAGAAAGCAAGTTACGTTAAATTTTTTAGAGGTGCTCTATTCCACGAGGAAATGGAGGAATTATAAAATAAGATTGAAATTTAAAAATTTTTGAACAATAATTTTCTAAAAAATTTAAATTATTTTCATCACCCTTAATCAAAATCACTGGCCTATGTCTGTGGTGCTTACCATAGTCCGACCTCGTTCGAATCCCGGATGGTCCATGGTCCATGGCTTGACCCCATCACTGTTAGTTACAAATTGATTTAAAATCTATTTTTTTATTCCATTCTATTCTTTTTGGTTTGGTTTTGTGTATAGAATTTGATTTTTTACTTTTCTGCACTCATAATGTTTGCCTAATATATTTTTGTTTGACCTTTTTATATCACTCCTCTTTTTGAGTCTTTTTTTTGAGAATTATTTTTTGACTCGACTAATTATTTTCCTTAAAATTATTTTTTTCTTGCTCTTCTCCTCGAATGGGGAAGGTGTTAGAAGACGAAATCCCGCTCTTGGCTTGGGTACAGTACTCCTAGTTACCAATCCATCTCACATGTGAATCGCTAAGAGGATCATGAAAATGACACTAAATGGACCTTATAGGCTCACCTATTGGGATCCTTGTTTATTTACCTGAGGTGCTTTCGTGCACGAAGACAATTCCACTGACCGTAGCCATCCATCTATCGGGATCCCGTGAAGTTACTTGATTATCTATGTCTCACTCCTCCCCCTGTATTCATTTCTAGCTAGCTAACTACTTCTATATCTAGTTTCACCCGTTCCCTTTCAACCAACCTATTCTATGCTAGGGAGAATGTCCAAGTTTGAGGGGGAACTCACTCAGTACCGGCATGAGTAACCTACTCCTTGCGAAGAGTGCATCATTGATTTCATCACGTTACGACCCACCAACTCCTAATTGGTATCTAAATTAATTTTCATCGGACTGCCTGGGATTCGAATCCACCTCCCTTGGCTTGTCACTATTCCAATCCTCTCGACCACGGGAGGGGGGATTAAATATTTTCATTTTCATTTTAATCCTTCCTCTAAGGAATCAACAACAACAAGCCTTCCGACTTCTCCACAGAGCCCACTATATAATAATATAATAATATAATATAATAATAATAATTTTAATTTCTCTATAAAATAATAATAGTAATCTTTTATTTATTTTCTCCCTCTTTCTTTTTTCATTGCTTCTTTTATTTTACGATATTATTTTTTTCTCCTATCTTATTAAAGACTGGATAAGTCTCAATTTTTCCTCTCATCATTTGACAAGCGTATCATGCGATCATTCTTTATTCGAATTGGTAAAAAAAAGTATAAATTAGTCATTTTATTTATTTTTTTCTATATAAACAATTAAAAGTTTTTCTGCTTTCAATTTAGAACTTTATTAAAAAAAAAAAAAAAAAAAAATGGAGTAATTAATAACAAGGAGGAAATAAATTACTTTCTAAAGGTTTATAATAAGAAGGAAGAGAAGGACAAAAATAAATTTAAGGAAAAGAAAGAGAAAAAACATCGTCATCTTCACGCATCCTTTATTTTTTATTTAACTAAGGGGAGAAAAAAAATAATCAATTTTTGAAAGAACTGGATCATTTTGTTAACGCCTAGGCTTTCTGCACAGGATGCAGATTCAATTCAATTTCATATTTGAAGAGTATCCAACGGAGTTCTCCAAGGACCTTTTTTTTAAAGAATAATCTCATTCTCATCTATATTACTAATTGTATAATAAGCAAAATCTGTGTGTTTGCAAAGCATAGACCTCCGAAACTTCTGAAGATGGAGATTTTTTCATTGTGACAGCACATCAAGCAGTTTCTCTTAGTTTAGTTAAGAGAAAGTTGTGTGATGTGCGTTGTCGTCGTCGCACCAGATTTTTTGATTCAGGGGACCTCAAAACATGTATTTCCGTTGAAATCTCGACATCACTTTTTTTCCCAATACTTTCTCACTTTATATTATATATTTAGGTAAGAGTAAGTAAAAAAAAAACTTCGTTTGAGCGTAAATTAGTTCTGACTCAAACACGGTAAAACGTCTTCTCCTTCTTTCATTGGGAAAATCTAATTCTTTTTTTTTTTAACAATAATATACAATTTGTTTTTTAAGATTTATTTAAAAAAAAAAAAAAATTGCTCCTATCTATCAGTAATCTTTTCAACCATGAAAGGGTGGGAAATTTATTAAAGCCATAGAAAGTGCGGATTGGATGGTTAATCAAGAGAGAGGGAGAGTTTAATATTTGACTTTAAAGAGAACTTTTTCGGAGAAGACTTCACTATGAGTCAGAGGGAAAGTTATCAGTAGCTATATTCCACAAATGTTACAGACAAATAAAAAATAAATAAATAAATGTAGCCTACAGAAGTTTGTGGAATAGCTACGGTTTTAAGTACCGGGACATAAGAAAATATTTTTTTTTTTTTTTAATTTTTTGAATAAATTCCAGATGTTTCCTAATTAAATAGAATCTGTTGGTTTATAGAGAGCGCCAAAAAAAAGTCTCTTATTTCTAGAAAAAAAGTCGCTATCACATTTAGGAATTTTGATTATCTTAAGTAAATGAAATACAGGCAGCTCTAGATAAGGTGACAGACAGAAAAAATAAAATAAAATATAAGGAGTTTTCAACAAAATTACTATTGTGTTGAATGAAATCGAATGATAGAGCAGCTAAGGAAGCAAGAAGAGAAGAAAAAGGAAGAAAGAGATGGAAACGGGAAATAAAATAAATAAATGTCAAATAGTGTATATTACATGTTATATTTAAATATAATGAATGTTTTTCTTTTGTTTTGTAAATGTAAATACAAAATATGTATAGCCTGGAGGCCAAAAATTTTTTGGAATCAATAAAACAATAATAATAACAATAATAATAATAATAATAATAAATAAATAGTGATGGTGTGATATGTTGCCACACCAGATATTTTGCGACGAGCCTACAAGGTACAGCCAACTTGAATTTATTTTTTTAATAACTGACAATTTTAAATAACTCGCATTTTGATTTTTTATTCCTTCCAAAAGATGACAGGCCAGCTAGATGCGCAAGCGAGATGCGCAGTGGTCCACCATGTACAAGCATCTAGAGGAGCCTTTAATGGTTTTAAGAGAAATTCGTAAAAAAAAAAAAAACCTAAAAACATATATGAGAGTGGGCTCCAGACAATTTTTTTTTTTTTTCTGGAGGGGATAAGGGTTAATACATTTCAAAGATCATCTAATAAATAATTGTTTTTTTGTAAATTTTAATCAAAATAGTTAGAGTGAATTTTGAAAAAAATTAAAAAAAAAACCGAATGAAACTTGGACTAGAGAAATTAATACATTAATAAAGATATTTATTATTACTAGGGATGGTAGTAGGTATTTGAAAATAAAGCTATCCCTTGTTAGATTAATGCATTCAATGGAGCTGGCAGGTGATCTTATCTCTCATCGCAATCACACCACACCTTGCCCTTTCGTGACCCCCGGGCATCTTAATAATATAATTTTACCGTTTGTCTTATCGGTGCTAAAGTTGGGTCTGTCGCTCTCTCTGGCTTTTATCAGGTTTGTTTGTTTGCGTGTGTAAGTCTCGTCTCGGTCTCTCTCACTATCTTTCATTTAGAGAGTATATTATATTCACCATCTGATGATGTCACCCTATCATTTACAACGTTTTTCTTTTGTTTTAATCACTCTCTTTATAAAACAAATAGCAAATATACACCATGTTCGAATATATTATATAAATTATTTTTCTCTTTATATGGCTAGTTGATTTGGTTACAATACCTTCTTTTCTCTTTATATAGAAGACACTCAGTAGAAACATTTCTATTAATATTTTATTTCTCTTTTTGGCTATATTACTATGGGTAAACAAAAAGTTGAAAAACTTTAAAGACTTTGAAGGGGGTAAGAGGGGCATATGGGTCCCTAAGATTTAAAAAAAAAAAAAAAAATGGAACTTTTTTATATTAATGAAAAAGCTAAGTAATTTAAAATCTAAATTTTGATAACACATATAAGAATTTTTTTTTTTTGCAAAAAAATATGAATTATTATGGTTTCCCCTACAAAACAATCAAACTTCTTGTCAGGTGATTATACACTGAAAAAAGACAAGATGAAGGCAGAATTCCTCTCGAAACGTTGTCATTAAAAACGTAAATAAATTCATTTAATAAATAGGGCGCGTATTTTACTAAGAAATTTGTTTTAAATATGTTGATTGTTTATTGCAGTGGGTGGCGGCACGCTAAAAAAAAATATTTGAAATACTAATTAATCACTATGAAGATAAATTCCAAAATATAAAGGCAAAACAAAACAGTTCACTTTATATTTGTCCTTCTGATTTGTATCGATCTCCTCTAAGACAAAACTGAAATGTCCTCTCTGTGTGTTGAGTTGCATATTAAAGGTCGTTGTAGGCGGTATTCTTTAAAATACACTAATTAATTAATCTTATAATACATATATATATATATATTTACCTGCCTCTATTCCTTTAGAGAAGTAGAGGTCTCGCTTCACATACCAAAGGTCAATAGTTCGCTTCCCTCTCCGAGCGACAAAAATTTATTTATATTATTTAGGTTTTTTTTTTTAAGTCTTTTTCGGCATCTGAGGCCATTTAGACTTATTTATTTCTATTAATTGATAGCCAGTATAATAGAAATAAATTTTTGTCGCCCAGAACGGGAAGCGAACCACTGACCTTTGGTACGTGAGGCGAAAACTCTAACTCTGCACCAAGGGACAGGGCATTATTTAGGTTAATATACATAAATAAGGACGGAGTCTAAATGGCCTGAGATGCTGAAAAAGACTTACAAAAAAAAAAGTTACTTTTTTTAATTTGTTCTCAAATATGCAATCCAACACGCCAGTCTTGTCAACTCACTTTTGTTCTCCGCCCCTATCGGACTCAATTATTAAGTCCACATTTTATTTTTTTAATTTTCCGATTACTCGATTTTTTTCCTACTTTTCCTAGAATATAGTTATCATTGTGATATATCTTTATTTATAATATCTATATTTGGGAAATTTATATTCTTTCTATTAAAATTAAAATTTTTATTTTAAGAGGAGGCTCGCATGGCAGCTTATGGTGTTTATATACTAGCAGGGATTGATCAGGCATTCTATAAAACTGCTGCTTCCCCTCCAACTCAAATATAAGCTCTATCTGCTAATATTAACTTATAATTAAAAAAATTATAGTTAAAAAAAATTTAATCCAAAGAGATTAAAAATAAAAATCTCTCAACTGAAGGTAGCAATGTATAAATATTACCCTAAAAAAAAAAAAATAAATAAAATAAAAATAATAATAAATAAAAAGCAATGATAAATCAATTTAATTAAAAAAAATTATATTTATTTTCACGCTCTCTATCTCTTTATAAATGAATTTACCCATTTTTTTTGATCATTGAAATGGATGAATTGAGTTTGAATGATAACGAAAAAAAGATGAATAAAAAAAAATTATTCGAATTTTTTGATGTTTTGAATTTAATCTTCAATAAATGAATATTAATTTTAGAATTTCATTTTAAAAAAAAATTAATATTTATTTGGTTGGTTAAAAAAAAAAAATAAGGTTTCGTTATCTTTAAAATAGAAAGATTCTTAAATCGAATATCGCAATCATTGTTTTTTTTTTTTTCTTCTAAATTTTTTAATATTTAAATCTAAAAAAAAATAACTTCTCGAATGACGCGATGAAAGTTTATTTTTTCTGTGAAGATGTTTTTTTTTTTTTTTTTACATTATGAAGGTTGTTAAGTGCAAGCAAAAAAGAAGGTTTTTAATACGTCATAAAGAGAGAGAGAGAGAGAGAGCCTTAGGTTTGCGGACACTTAGAAGCCCATAAGTCTGGTCTGGGCTTTTGGAAATAGCCAAGCGGCAAGCACTCAACAAACATCTTAAGTCCCTTCAATCCTGATAACTGATTACTGATAAACAGGCCATTAGCCTACTACTATTACATACTAAGACGTTCAAGAGATAGATGGACCCATCTCAAAATTTCCAAGAGAATATAGATCTAGATGGCGTTTTCTTTTCAATTAAAGAAGATCTAGTGTGACTAAGAGCACGTTACATACTTACATACTACAAGAGAATGTTGCCTGATGCACTATGACCCTAGATTTTTGTGTCAAAATATTTTTTTTCTTTCCGATAGTAATCAGCATCCGAGAGGTAAATACCCTTGTTGTTCATTCCAATTTTGTAACAATAAGCGTGATGGCTGCACATCACACAACTTGCAAGTTAAGGTAAGGAAAATTATGATATGTAACACCAGATTTTTGGCGTCGAACTTCCTAGATAGCTGGTTGCCAATTTTATAATAGCTTTCTAGAGATTTTGTGATCAATTTCGATTTTTTTTTGCGATCACAATACTTTTTAACTTTATATTACATATATAGTTAGGAGAAAGTAAAATGTATCAATTGAGAGTGTTCAAGTCTATTTTTGGATTTATAAAAAAAAAAAATTAAATTAAATAATAAATATGAATTTTAATTATTTAAATACAATTTAAAATTGAATTAAAATGTAAATATTTTTAAGATAAAATACGCATGCGATATTTTTTGATTTTTTTACAACGTTAAAAAAAAATCAAGAAATAAAACAGCCTAGTTTTTAAAGTAAGGTGTATGTAACCAGAGCTAATACGTTGGGAAAACTTTCCTCAGGTGGGTTTCCAATTCCTTCCTCAAAGTTAAGATCCAAGTCCCAAACATTTTATATATTGTATATTTCTATAAATTTTTTGTTATATGTTATATTTTTTGTAGAGGAGGCGGTGGCTAAGACGGATAAGATGCTGATTACGAATCTAGAGTATGTAAATAGTTCGGGTTCGAGATCCGCTTGCCGCAAAAAAAAGAAGTCTCCTCCTGGGGTAGGAAAGTGAAAGATAATCTCACCCCTAGAAGCACAAGTGGTATCACAATGGGCCGTTACTGGCCTAAATGAGTCTCCTAATGGAGGCCGGCAACCACCTCAACCTAACCTATATTTTTTGTATATGTTTGTTATATATTGTATATTTTGTATAATTTGTTGTAAACTGAAAGATCTCACCCAAAGATTCAACATAAACGTAGAAAAGAAAAAGTTTTGAGTAAGGATATATTAAAAGTACATATGAACAATAAAAATTATTTAGTCAAGGGCCTTGGAGATGAAGCATCTATAATAACCAGTTATCGTCTATTATTTAAATAAAATCTAAATATAGTCAAATTTAATTATAAAAAAAAATTCTTCATTTATCAGCAATCACAATTTATTAATTAGAGCATTTCACTCAGAATATAT
Organism: Anisolabis maritima; assembly: GCA_010014785.2. NCBI lineage: Eukaryota > Metazoa > Arthropoda > Insecta > Dermaptera > Anisolabididae > Anisolabis > Anisolabis maritima. The sequence continues at coordinate 2,902 of JAAAKE020020261.1, read as the reverse complement.
TAATATCTCACAGCGGTGAATTTCAACCCTTTTTTCTCCCCCCCCCTCTCTTTCTATAAACGTTTGCTTTTAAGGAGGAAGAGATGAAAATACCGTATGTACGTTAGGATTTTAATAGAGGAGCGTTTACCTAAATTTTGTTGTTTTTGGTTTATTATGTAAATGCATTTTCACTGGAATATTGTTTAAACACAGCTCCAATTAACTTAAAACGATATTCAACTAAATATATAATATGGATATGTATATCTTGTAACGGAAACTAGAAGCTAATGAATTATTTATCCGTCAATCAGTGCTTCAATGATCCTTCAAATAAACAAAAAAAATTATAAAAAAAAAACAAAAAATCTAGCTAACTAAAACATCTTTGTTGTTGCTGCCACTTGTCTGTCATTGCACCTGAAAAATTTGGATCCCTTTGTCTTGATGAAGAGTGTGGTCGTTACTCTAACTTGTACTATCCAAACTCAAGGGAACCATCATGTCAACATCCGTGTCGTTAAAAATATGTTACTAGTAGAACTAATTCTTTGTTCCCATCTTTCTGTTTCTATTTTCTCCAAAACCTACAATCTCAAATTGAATCTGAGCAGGCATCTTTTACAATTTTTTTGCCATTCCCCACTCTCTTTCTCTTGTACTTCCTGGGTGCATATGCGATTGTGGAAACCTGAAGTTTCAACTAGACGATTTCCCGATAGTCAATCATATTGCGAGCTCTCTGCTGCTGTTTGCACTCGTAACGGGACCCACGACGTCGGCAAACCTCTCGCTGGTCATTCCACCAAAACTCCTCATTCATTTTCATCATTCGGCTTTGATTACGGCTTGCGATCTGCTCTTTTCAAAGGATTGATCAACTATATTTTCCAACCCTTTCTTTGCTTGTTCGTGACTCTTTTCTCGGCACATGATTCAATTCTGCTTCACTCGACTTACATCTTCCTAACTTTTTTACCCTTTTTATTTTATTCCCTCTCGGTTTCTGCCCAAACCGGCCAGTTGGACCTTTGAAGCTTTATTTTATTTTTTTTTTCAATGCATTTTGTTTTCTTATTTTTTGGACAAACTTAACGTTAAATTTTTTTCATCCCACATAATTGTGAGAAGTTTTCTAATTGCCTTACAGACCCCTGCTCATTTTCCTTTTTTATATTTCATCAGTGATGGTGGCACAACACATTTCCTATTGTTATTTCATTTTTCATTCCTTGTTTTTGTTTTTATATAAAAACAAATCTAAATAAAGCTCCCCCGGTTAGATTATAAAACTTAAATTGGTGACCCTGACTGTCTCCTAATTGAAAATATAATGCCTGTTTCAAGCCCCGAAAAAAAAATCACTGAAAATTGCTATCCTTAGGGTTAAAATGCCTCCGAGTAGGAAGCAAAATGTTAAGCTGGGGTTTAAGCAATGGGATTCCCAATTTATTAAGAGAGAAGTTCTCCAACAAATTTCGGACTTAATCTTGACTCCACCAAGCGGGAATATGTACTTTTGTTTGAAAAATAGATTAAAAAATGTTTTTGAGTAATTTCAGAAAATCACCATCGCAATTATTAAATGAAATCTGTATCAGCTATATTATCTGTATTACCTAATGACCTTTTTAAAGCGTTATATTTGCAACAATGAGGACATGGAGAAAATAGCTCAAATGGAGGAAAAAATTTATGAAATAACTAAGTCAATGATTAATATGATTTCGAATATTACCTATAAATTGGATGATCTAAATGTTCTAAAGGTTAAGAAACTAAGATTTTGAATCTTACAAAAAATTAGAAGCCACTCATATCAGGGTGTATTGTGATGATGGCACATTATATTTTTATTTTATTTTTCATTCCTTTTTTTTTTTTTGTTTATAAAAAGAAATCCAAATAATATTCGCCTGCAGATATCTTATTGTTCTACATTACAAAACAACAACTGATCATTACAGGTAGGCTTTAGGACCATATGCATACATTTCCCCCCCAAAAAAATTATTTGTTTAAACTGATGTTTCATTTTCATTGAAAATATTTATCTATCTTGTCATAGACTTTATCATAAATCTCTTTATACTATCATTATTTTTGTTGTTGATATTTTTTTCAATAGGCAGCTAATCTGTTTTTTTTTTAAGTCTTTTTCGGCCTTAGACTTTATATTAATTGGAGACCAATATAATATAAATAAAATTTTGTCGCTCAGGACGGGAAGCGAACCAATGATTTTTGGTACGTGAAGCAAGACCTCTAGCTCTGCACCAAAGGGACAGGGCAGCCAATCTGGTTGTTGTATAAAAATGTAAAAATAATAATAATCTTCTACAAATATAATAAATGATCATTTTACTGTTTATTTATTAATTTATTATTATATTTAATATTAAAAAAAAAGCTAATCAATTTATCTGGAATAAATCCTTTTAACATTAAATATCAAAAAAAAAAAATCGCTCATTCGAGTTAATAATTATGTATTATTTAATATGCAAGAGTGCGTTCAGATTAAATTATTTAAAACCTCCTACACTTCGGTAGGCGGGGGCATGAATACCAACTATATGCTCACCAGTTATAGCCTGGTTCAAAATTCAAACATCTAATTTAATAAATGCAACAATACATGGTATGTAGATATGGGGCTGCTGCGGCCACCACAGAACGAGGGAATCAAGGAGGCATTTGCCTCCCCCCAGCTCCTCCCCCTCCCAAGATAAGTTAAATTTAAGGAAAATATTTGAATGCTAAAATATCAATTCTCAGCTAAAACCGTGAATTTCAAAAATTAATTCAATCCTTATAACAGAATCGGAGTCGTAATCTGCCCCCCCCCCCCCCCCCCCCCCCCCCCCCCCCAAAAAAAAAAACAACAAAAAAAAAAAAAAAAAAAAAACAAAGAAAACAC
>JAAAKE020020250.1:0-10411 GCA_010014785.2 Anisolabis maritima | reverse complement strand
CTTCTCCGAACTGTAAACCAGCCTTAAAAATAACAACAAAATTTAATTATTAATAATTACAGCTTTCCAAAAAACCAAAATCATTTTTAAAATAAATTAATTTAAAAAAAAAAAAAAAAAAAAAAACGACATCAAATGATGATGATAGTATGGGCCTTTAAAATTCATTCATAGAGAATTGGAAAAATAATAAGATTTATATAAAACTGGAAAAATGACACCAGACTTTCCTATAACCTCATACCAATTATTTTTTTTTTTTAAGTTCGTCAAATTCAAAGTGATTTTAAAGAGAAATTATAAAAATGAAAAATATTCAATTTTCATAGAATTTTAATTATATTAAAAAAATGAAAAAATAAACATAAATCATATCATGCTCCTAAGGGTCTGGTGGGGTCGGGTCAGGGGAAATGGACGCACACTGATACCACCAAGGCTGGAGGTCCTGGGTTCAATCCCCGAGATGGTTACTTGATTCACCAGCAATATTTTAAATGCATTTTAATAATACATTTTTTTTATTCATAGCCACGGGAATATTTCAAAAATTAGACCATTATAGGAAAAGATTTTTTTTTGGTTGAGATTTAAACAAACAACAGTTTGTGTCTCTATTTTATCGGTCAAGTACCTTTTTGAGAGAAAATATGCTAAAAAAAGTTTAGGGTTTCAGGTTAACTGTCGTTTATTTATATTAAATATTTCTAGTTCTAATTTAAATAAATTTTTTCTTTAAATTAAATAGATTTTCGAGTTACCTTTATGATACATATGAATCAGATATTAGTTTTCAATATTTATTTCGAGGCAGACTGTGATTAGCCACAGTTTAATAATTTTTTGTATATTATTTTCTAGTAGACCGAATGACTCTTGGGCCCGGGGAGTCGAACCCAGAATCTCCAGACTATCCAGGTTTTGTCTGATGCAAATGAAACACCGGATAGATTGGAGATTCCGGGTTCGTATCCCAGGCTCATTTAATTCACCAGAAAAAATCACAAAAAAAAAATTATTTTTTTACTCTGCAAGCAATACAATGGCATTATGTCGCAAGAGCTTTACCTCTTTTCGAAGGGAAAGGGCTAAAAGAAAAACAAAACTGAAGCTCAAGATACTAATAATATAAAATTTCAATAAAAAAAAAAAAGTAACAAATAAAAAACTATAAATAACATATTTCAAAATTGAAGGGAAATAAATAAGTTTTAAATTTAATAATAAATTTAATAAAAGTTTTCAGAAAGTTATTCATATCTCCACGTTGTTACGATCAGTATCAACAGTTTTGGTACATTTTGCTTTGAAATGAGGGGCGATAATAATACTACGTATGTAGTCAAAAACCATCTTATAGGAACGTAAAAAAGTAATTACCTTCAATGATATTTGTGTGCTCTAAATTCTTTAAAGATATTCTATAAAGTTTGCTCACGCAGGTGGAGATATCATTAACTTTTTAAAGCAATAAAAAAAAATAAAATTTTGCTACCCGGAATATGCCAAATATAAGCAGTGAAAATTCCTTACTTTTTTTTTTTTTTTTTGAATAATATATTATATCTCTTAGTTGTTTCGTTTTAAGAAACTATGTCAAAGTATTTAGTGTAATTTTCTCTCCTCCTTTTCCTTTTTCATAATTTACGACATCTTCTACTTGGTTAATGGAAGGCATTATATTACATTTATAAATTCTATATCAGTTGGTTTTTTTTTTTTTTGTTCCGATAACCTTTTTTCTCCTAAAAAAAAATTTATTTAAAATGGCTAAAAATAAATAGGGCGTAGTTAGAAGTTTTCTACATATTTGATATTATGAGCTACAAATTGTTTACCTATATATTTAATTTGGCATTGTTATTTAAAGAAGTCCTCGACCATACTGAATAACAATTATTGTTAATATATCGTAATTGTTTCCAAGTCTAAAATAGACTTAAAAATTGTGAGATAAAGAAAACGCCTCTATCGGAATTTATATTAAAATTAATTAAAATTAGTTGAAAATATTAAATTAATTAATTAATCGTAATGCAAATTAATTCTGATAAAATTAATTCTCTTCTATTATTATTGGAGGATTCGGTAGGGTGTCACTGTTCTGCACTGGAGTTCGGAGTTCGCGTCCCGGGTGGGAGGGATTTTTTCATTAAATAAAAATATTTTTGTAAACAAATCTTCAAGTATGCTCTGGATTCAAATATAGGATCCCACCACAAGCAACTTTACGAAGAGTGGGAGTTGCTGGGACAACCCGTCCTGGAAGGTACGAAAGGTAAAGAAAGATGCCCTCTAATTGGAGTACTCTTCCCAAGGAGTAGCCTGGGGCTGAGAGAGTTCCTCCTCATAATACGACATCCTCTATAGCATAGATTAGTTTGGAGGATTAATTAGCTAGTTAGTGCATTATAATATTAATCACCTGATTTTTTTCTATTGTTACGAATATGGCAATATATATTTTTCAAAGTTATTATTTTTTTTTAAATAAATTTTTGTCGCTCAGAACGGGAAAGGGAACATTTGACCTTTGGTACGTGAGCTGTAATCTCTACCTCTGGCGGGGGGCAGAGCTCTAAAAAGTATTAAAAATTATTTATCGGATTGTAAGAATGGTTTTTTTTTTTTCACCTAATAAAGATATAAAAATTCCCAAAAGAGACTTTTCGATCAAATTTTATTTATTCATCTTCTGTCTATTAAAGAGTATTAGATATATAACTATATTAGGCCTAGACCTAATTGATAAAATAAATGCTCTAAGGGCGCAAGATTTGCTTTGAGACTTTTTTAAAAATCTCCAGCTTATTCTTTTTTGGCAATTGAATTATCCGTGCGAAAAAGAAACGAAGGAAGAGCGATTGGCGGAAATCTGTTATTTTAATACGACGACGACGACGACGACGACGATTTCGTCGATATTAAATCTTTTTTATTTTTTGAGAACAGCGAACTGTAAAAAAAATTTAGACCATCGCCTGAAGAAAGAAAAGAAAAAAAGAAGAGTAATTAAATTTTCATTTTTTTTTTTTATAATAAATAAATAAGAATTCTTACTGACCTAGAAATGTCTCTCTCTCTCTCTTAGCACTTTTTGAATTTCATTAAATTTTACCTTTATAAGTTTCTTTGATTATTATTCTTTGATACTCCACCAAGAGATAGAGCCCTTATACGATATGCTCGATACACGCCAGGGATACAAACACTCCCCTGAACCCTTTATCTTTAACTCACTATTACCTTTGTTGGGAATATTATCACAAGTGAGAACTATTTATTATGGTATTATTTTTATTATCATATATCAGCGGCGTAACTAGCCTTTCTTCATGGGGGGGGGGGGCAGCGGGCAAATAAATAAAAGAGGGTAATTCAGAAGTAAAAATATTATACAAAATTAGTTTTTTTTTTAAACGTCTCCCTCAAAGGCCCTTTAAACACCATATTTATTTAAATTTCAAATTAGAATCAGAATGAAAAAAAAAATTAAGTTAGTCCTTTAAGATAATGAAATAAAATACGAGTTTTTGTATATATATAAAATGTAACTTTTTTCTTTTACGTTTTTTTTTTTTTTTCTTTAGATAGCCATGGGGAATGGGATCTTTCATATCCCCCCTCCCTCTCTCTCTCCACTGTTATGTTAAATTAATTAATCATATTTTAAAAATTATCTTAAATAAAAATCCGACAAGAGTACAGTGTTTACAAACTCAGAGATAGACTAATGATTTTCATTTTTCTGAAACTCTTCATCTTCTCACCGAAAAGGCAAACATTTTAATGGGAAGGCAATTCTTCTCTCTTTCACATTTAAACATTTTTATTATGAGCCTATTTAGATTACGCCCATATATCCAATTTAATTTAAATAGTTCGAGAAATGACTCTTCAACAAAGAACACGTTAATGGACATGATTTTTTAAACATTTAAAATCATCAATGTAACAAAATTCCTGTAAGTATCTCCTTGAACTCCACATATAATTTAGGAGAAGAAATTATACTAAACAATATACATTCTCTCCCCCAAGAAGATAAAAGGAGGAGGGGAGGAGAGGGAATTTGACATTCCGACGTGGATTAAGAGTTGTTTGTGGGGTTAAGAAGTATTTCTCTCTCTCTCTCTCTCTCTCCTAAAAGGAGCAATAAGCAAGCTACTTGCTTTGTTGACCCTTCCCCTTTCAAAGATCAGATTATTATAAGAGTAGGGTTGTTACGATAGGGGAGAGAAGGAGTTTTGATGGCTATTGACGGACCAACCAAATTTCTCAAATTCTATTAACAAACCACAAAGAAAAAAAAAATCATTTTCTATTCCCCTCATTTCTTAAATCCTAAAAAAATAAATAATTAAATTCATACAAATTGTTATAAACAAACAAGGAAATATTATTGATTGCTCCTTGGCGTAGTATAGGGAGGTTACGTTTTTTTTCTTCTTGCATTTACCCAACCAAATCAAATTTTAAACATAAACATAACATGTTGTGAGAGCAGAGTTGTCATCAAAATCGTCCAACTTATATATTTTTTTTCTCAACGATTTTTTTAAAATTTCATAGAACAAATACATAAGTAAAAAAATATAAAAGGCATATTATGGTATAAAACCCATGTAGAATACTTTACAATTCAAGTTTTTTAGTTTTTATCTAATTCATTTCATTTCTAATATTTCAGAAATTATATAAAAATTATTCTAATTTATTTAATGCATTTTTCAAAAAATAAAAAAAAAATTTTGAAATATGTGAAATTTTCGATAAAAGCGACCTTTCTCTTGGGTGTCTCTCTTAGATCACCAATGGCAACTCAAATCTACTAAAAATAAAAAAATTTCTACTTCAATAGAAAAGTTTTTTTATTATTATTAAATAATAAAAATATATTATAACCTTAAATACAAAAACATAAATCCTCGGTGGGTTTTTAACGTTAACTAAAGATATAATGTTTAAAAAAAAAAAAAATAAAAACCTGAGGTTCTGGTTGGAAAATTTAATTTTCAATGCTGAAAAAAAAATTATTTTTTAGTACATTAAATTTTTTTTTTTTTTTTGAGTCATTTATCCCTTTTGCTCGGTTGATTCCCTCTCTTCCCCCCCTTCTCTCTCTCTCTCTCTCTCTCTCTTCATATATATAATATAATATTAGCATAACTCTAATGGTCCAAAAGTACGTGGATTTGATTTATCACGACCAACCGGAAGGCCTGTCGGTGGCAAACTGCAAACTGTTTCCAAACACATACGCGACAAAATTTAAGCCTTTAGCATATGCCGGAGGGGGGGGGGGTACTCTTTTCATCAAGTCTCTCCTCCTCAGGGGGGGATTAATAATGAATCCCCCGGGGGTTCTATGAAATATGGATCGACGACGACTACGACCAACAAATTTTCTTCTTTTTTTTTCACATGCCTACTCACTATGCATTGCAAATAGATTGTCTGCTAATTTGAAAGTGAGTGGATGGGGGGAGGTGGGGGAGGCGTTCATTTATTAAGGGCTCAATTACTATGGTTTAAATAATTAATTCAATCGGGATAAATATTGTAATCAGTATATAATAATTAGGTGCAAATTACAATCTAATTTTATGCTAAATTTTGTATTATTAACCGATATAAAAATAAATGACACGAGACTTTACTATAATTCAAATTTCAAATACAAATTTGTAATTATTTAATCGAAATACTTTGATGTACGGTGATGTTACTCTAACTCGTCCTTCTCTTTATTCATATAATCTGAGGTTTATTATACCTGGAGGGTGGATTTTTCGGGAGATAAAAATGCTTGAGCTTTAAACAGCTAACATTTCCAACTAGGTTAGCTATATTTTTAAAAAATCATAAACAATTTTTTTCTATATTATTACGGTTGAATAAAAATTCAAATTAAAAAAATAGACAATTAATTTAAACTCGGTGAAATTTTTTGTCTTTTTTTTTTGTGATTGATTATTGCAACGCCCCATGATAGATTCGAATCCAATTGATGATTAATCGGACCTTTAGACCCTATGCATATAAGCCCATTAAATGGCAATTAATATCGGGATAAAAAGCAATGGCCATTTATAAAATGCAATTGATTTGACATCACATATACACGGAGGGGCACTTTTGCTCTTCTAGGCTCCCCACCCTCTCCACGTCTCTCCCTCATTTGCCAAGGGCAACAAAAAAAAAATTCCCACACACAAAAGAACCCTAAATTTTATTGTAGGTGGTGGGCTCAAATTCTCCCCCTGTAGGTTTCACCTTGCTGCCTGGGAAAAAAAAAATATCCCGTTTACATCTTACGTCATTGGCCTTGATCTTTAATAAAATTCCTCGTTAATTTTATATTTATAAATATTACAGTATATATAATAATTTTTATTTTTTTAATTTTTAATGAAGACCTTTACTTGAATAAATGACCATGACTTATGTTGTATAAAAATAATTGAAATTTTAAATCTCTTTTTTAGGTGTGAAAATGTTTTCCGGGTGGATATTTCTTGTTTGTAAAATTTCAGCTAATAATAATAATAGCTTATTTCATCATATTAGTTATAATATTTCGTACAATGGCTTTGTATTTTTAGATTATGCACAAGCATTCAACATGCATTCTAATTTTTTTTTCTTTGAATAAATATTTTTAATTTTTAAAAACTCCGATTTTTTTTTATATACTCTTCGGCATCTGAGACCATATATACTTTAAATAGTTACACTTATAAATTATTTACGATACAATTTTTCAGGCATATTTATTTACACCAATTGATTTAAATAAATTCTCATCGGATTGTCTGGGAACCGAACCCACAACTCTTGGCTTTTAAATGTTATCACTATTGTCAATTAATACTCTTAACCTCTCATCCAGGGGGTGGAAGGTCTTTCCGATATTTTAAAAAAATCTTTCGGATTCAGAGACGATTTAGACTCAGTCCTTATTTATTTATATTAATTGGTAGTCAATATAATATGAATAAAATTTTATTGTTCAGGACAGTCCACTGACCATTGGCACATGAAGCGAGACCTCCATCTCTGCACCAAAGGCAATTTAATAATAATAATTAAAACGAACATGAACAACAATTAGAACAAAAACAATTTTTGCATTGTTTTATTAGGAAATTTGAATGATTTAAGATGAAATTTTTTTTTTTATATACTTCAAATTCTCCGTCTTGTCCAATCCTGATGACCTCTTTGTTGAAGACCTGAGGCTTTCGTTTTATTTTATATTTGATGTTGTTGCATTAGAGGATATACAATTGTAATTATTATATAATATTTATTATATTTATTCTCTACCTATTTCTCCTCTGCTCCTTCTGCCAGGGTGCTTATTGCTATTTACTCTCAGTTTTTAGGTACAATAAGTATGCGATAAAATATATATTTAATATTAGGTTTTTATTTGAATACTATGATTGTTTTCATTCTATTTCTATTCTAGTTAATTTTTTGTCATAAGGATATTCGGTTGGATAATGTTATTCAAAAGTTGATTTTAAATTTTGTAATATAAAAATCTTTGTTTAAAATGTTTTGCTCTATTCTTTATTTCTATTTATAGTCAATTTTGGCATTTCAGGCCATTTTGACTTTATATATAATGACCGCGCTGGGACTTGTTCGTTCTCCCCGCGTAACAATTTGCTTTTATGGTGTTTTCCCAACTTGTATTTTTTATTGGAGGTTCGACCAGAATAAAAAGATCCTCTCGATTATATCCTCATTACTCCCCATTCTTTCATATAAAATAGAAAATTTAGACCCCAACAAGTGTCAACTTTTCTGACATGCAATATTATAAAACATTTTAAATGCATTATAATTTCTCTCTCATCAAATTCTTTCTTTCCCATAATTCTAGGAGACAGATACTTATAAATTCATAAAATATTTTATAATCTGATATTTTTTGGATTTGAGAAAACCAAAAGGCCTCTTGAAATTTTGGCAAAACAAAATAAATATATTTATTTTATTTCTTATCCCATGTTACAGGGGCCAGAAAATTTTAGAGGAGATGGGGAGACGGGGGGGGGAGGGGGGGATTTATATCAATATGGATAAATACACCCATTAATTTTGAATAAGTTGTATTTGATTTAATGTTAAAACAAAATTGTTATCGAATAAAAAAAAATGTATATTTCATTTCTAAGTTCAAAATATATTCTAAAAAACATCAAATATTAATTTCTTATGGCGATTAAAATTTTATTTAATACTCATCTCTATTATATGTTTTTTGAAATTGCTTAACGGGACCTGCTAATTTTGGTTCTTCAACATTTACTATAATAATCATTTAGTAAAATAAACCTTCGAAACAAAATATTTATTTTATTTTATTTTTTTATTAATTTTATTATTTTTCAAGCTTGTATAATAATCTCTGACAATTAATTGTCCTGATGAAGAGGTCGATTGGTCCCCGAAACATCGAGTATAAAATAATTATTTTTTTTTCACGATCTTAGGATATTTACCTTAAATTCGTAAATTGAAAAAATAAGGTACTCGGGAGAGTTGAACCCATTGAAGACATTCCATCAATAATAAATATTTTGTTTAATTTATTTACCTAATAATTTTTATTTTCCTATTAAAGGTTTATGTTTAGTGAATTAAGTGTTATCAGTGTCATTATTGTCATTAATAGATCGGTTGGTTTGAGAAGTAAATATTAGATCGAGAGGGAGACATCTTAATGTTTGTTAATTATTTAGGTGAAATTGAGAATAGAATTGGGAGATGTGGTGGAATCCCAAAGGATCTCTCTCTCTCTCTTAAAGAGTGGGAAGAACTCGAAAAGACCTCCTACCTTAGCTGGCACAATCCCAGCCGCAAATCCTGGCTTGCTTAATTGGATATTACAACCATTAAGAGAAAAGGATATTACAAGCAATGGGAGAGAGAAAAAAAAAAGAAACTTCTCTTACGTTAATTTAATCATATACCTCTTTTATAAGAAGATTCTTTTTTATTTAATTTTTATTATTGTGATTACCTATATTTTATTATTTTTTTTTTTTTAGTCTTTGCGTTAATTCAACTCAACAATTAAGGCGGTTTAACCTGCGAAAATACATTCATCAATCATCGCGAATATATATTTATTTTATGACAATAATCCATTTTTTAAGAAATTTATTGTATCCTTCACGAAGTGTAATTTTTCTCTAATATTTGACTGTGCTGATGAAGACCTCGTCCAGCGTTAGAAACGTTGAATTTCCTCCTTGACTGCCTCCTCTTTATCTCTTTTCTTTTTCCTTGTTTTTTGCTTTATTCTATTTATATATATTTAAACATTTTCCTTTAAGCGTAGCAATCAATAATGAAAATAAGAGATGAAGTAACATCAGTCAACTACTATTTTGACCAAAAGTTGATCAAATTGAGTTATTTATATCTGAAAATATTTAATTAAAATTGACAAGTCTTCATAGATACTATTTTAAAAACATTAAAAAAAAAAACGTCTAAATTGTCCTAAAATACCTTCGCGTATATTGACGACAATCGGAAAAACAACTAATTGATTATAAAATAAGAGGGGTCAGATTTGTAGCTAACGCCCATTTTGATTAATTTAGTTATTATCAAAAATGAAGACGGAAATAGTTTTACAGTTATAATATTTTGTCCCTGCTTCCTACCTTTTTTTTTTTTGCCCCTCGCCTATTATTATTATTATTTTTTTCCTCTGACCCTTGGCTTATTATTTAATTCAGTTTCCACTCTCCCTCATATTCTGAATTCCATTCTGAAATATTTTTTCTCCTTTGCGTGACTAAAAAGAATTCTCTCTTTCTCTGGCTTAGTGATTTTAGCTTTGAGTTTAAAAAAAGAAAAAAAAAAAAAGTGGTGGTAGGAGAGAAAGGGCCTGAGGGAGCTATGATCGCGTTCTCCAGGGGCAAAACCAATTAATTGAACACAAATCATGACCCCCTTAAAATAAATAAAAATTCGTTTGATTTGAAATCATGACAAGTAAAGATTAAAAGTCACGAAGGTTCTATTTTAATATGAAATAATCTCTTTTTTTTTTTATACTCTCACTTTCACTATGTAATATAAAAGCATGAAGAATTCAAAATAAAATTGACATTCCGCGCAAATTTAAATAGTACAATAACGATACAAGCACATACATACAAACACAAAGCATTTCGAAATAATTCAAACACAAAGAGGGAATTGAACAAAATAAAAAAAAAAAAAAAAAGGTGGAAATCGAAAAAGAATTTTACCTAAAAAATAAATCATATCGATATTAGAGCCTTTGATCCTAAATAATAGTGCTACAATGGCAGCTAGTGCTGTGCGAGTAAACAGGTTTTTACGGTTCATGACCTAAACCCTCATAATTTTTTTAAGT